>DWON01004064.1:0-16888 GCA_018251015.1 Phocides pigmalion okeechobee | reverse complement strand
CTCTGTCCGTTAAATATACTAAGTGTCTGTAAAAATTATCTCGGCGTTTCATTGTGCAAAACCCCACGACTGTAACACCAGATAATCTTTATACGTATTTTAACGTTTCATATCAAATGCCTTCAGGTACGATCAATGCTGGGCACGCGGTAAGGGCACGCGTCACCTCTTAGAAAGTGAAGCAATGGTCCAAAGTTCACCACGCTCCAAGTGCTGGTTGGTAGATTTCAGACGTCTTTGAACAGTTAAAGAACCCTCAGTTATGCAGACTTTCTCTCAACGTTTCCCCTTAGCGCTAAGTCTAGTTCTAATTAAGATGCGCTATATTTTTAAAACTCAGGCATGAATTCCATAAATTCGAACCCCGACCTCTAGTCAGATGTTAAAATCTTACCACGAAGCTGTCATTTTTTGCTTAGTTAATCATTATTATTTATATAGCTTACATATTATTAAAACTTAGGTATTGATTTATAGACGTATTTGTTTAACTTCAGAAAGGCCTGGCGGGGATAATTCGCTTTCTTTTCCAGAACTATCCATTAGGATTACTGGAAACATATTGTAGATATCTGAAAAAAAGGCGTCGTTATTTGGACAGGAGAACGTGATGATACGGGTTCCTTTTTAGACAATTGGCTAAAAAACCCTAAAATGTGTCGTAATTACGTCAAACAACTTTATGTAACAAAAGGTGGGATCGGAATCGCGAGCGGAAAAACTATTTTTTCGGTTCTTATCTTACGTTAAAAGTATTGCTAGACGTAGAGTGGCAATATGTTCGAGTAAAATAATGCGGGTTGACTGCAGATTACAATAAAATTTACAAGAGGCAATTTGTATCGAGTTCTACTACTATCAATTCTACTACTAGTAGTACTACGAGTGTATTAATATCGCGGTCTTTGGCTCACTATGAAACATTCAGCTTTAGTTAACGGAAAATTAACTACATACCTATTTACTATTATTATTACCTATATATATATATATATATATATATAAGAATATGAACGGTGGAAAGGCTTGAAGGCTGCAAATTTGGAGCTACATTTTTTTTATGTAAAAAACCTAATGCGACGGATATGACCGGATATTTTTTTGAATGTAATTAATAAAAATATATTTCCTAAAAGCAATAATGTAAAAATTTCCGCGGGTGGGGAGTTTCATATATTTTCCCAGAAATCCCGACTAGTTAAATGAAATATAGTGAATATTTTTGTAAAAAAAAAGACAATTATATTTGACAGATCTTTCTAAACTAAAAAATGTGTTACTCAATCAATACCTACGTTACGTAATGCGTAAGTGATGTGAATAATAATAATTACGTATGCAAGCAATGAAAGCTTAGTGGTAAGATAACGGCCTCTAACACAGCAAGTCGTGGGTTCGAATCTCTGGCTGATGTCGTAGTTTTGCATGTTAGAAATTAACAAAATTAACACAAGGTTTATCGGTGAATGAAAACGTCATGGGGAAACGTGCATTCCGGAGAGGTCTTCATTATAGTTTCAATGATCTCTGAGATCGTCCATCCCTCACTTAGTCAGCGTGATGGACTATGTCCTAATCCTGATTATTCTGAGAGGATTAGACGATAGCGTGGCTAGACGATAATTATTTCTCATATAAACTTGTACTAGTATGCACTATCATTCTGTTATGTAAAGACAGTAATGATTTGTAAACCTGCTGATAATGCCATAGGTTATGATGATATTTGGCATAGTCATATGGATAGAACCGATTTTTATCCGTAATCCTTATAGAGAAATATTAAATATTTTAATTTGTCAGAATAACAGTTCGACCGGGGAGCTACCACTACCGCCCTCATAATCCGCCGTGAAACAGTTCTTGTATTTCGGTTGGAGAAGTACGACTGCCGGCTACACTTAAAAACAAGATGGAATATCAGTCCTCAGGAGTAGCAACGTTCGAGCTCAGACAGGATTTCAGTCTTGTTTGATATTACATGTGGATGTCCACGGGCTAGAGCGACCACTTAACATCTGGTGACATGTATGTTATTTTGATACTCTCCTCATATAGGTAGGGGTAGAAAAACTACAGATCATCTAATTAAATTGTCCATTGAATATAACTTGTATAAAGTGACAGTTCTTTTTCTTGTGTTAAAAACCGCTGCTTTGCCCTCTAATATAATTATGTTTTAGTATCACAGGTGCATATATTATTTTTATTATTCACTAGCAGGCGCTCAGTTCCACCAGAGTCGTTTTAAAATAGTGAAGGCAGCGTCCGGTTTTTGTGTATTCAAAACGACAGTTTAAACACTATCTGTGTCAAGGTGCGGATCGACTCTTGCGCAAACCGTTTTTTAATACTACGCTCGGTTGCGAGGTAATTAATTCGATTCGGAGTGTGTCGCAACAAACGATACTTGCTGTAGATTTCGTGTATTTGAATTAATATCTGTAAATGTTTGTTAATCAATTTTAAGGTCTTTCAAGTTTAAATTCAATTCACGCATAGATGCAACCGCACGCATTACGCATAGTACAAATGACACATGTTTTTGTGTGCCTATCCTTTTACTTGTTATGGAAGCGTTTTTAAATATCATATAATCTAGCAAAGCCTATCCGTCACATTTTTAGATATGGAATCGACGAATAAAATACGTGTTCTCGTAGTAAATATAATTACAAGAGGTCCACCGGTGTCCCCTTAACAACTCAGTGGCCCTGCTCTCGATAGCTCTCCTTAGATGGCTCAGCAGCAGACTAGGTCGAGGAAAACAACTACGATGTCAGTGTCATAACGGGTAGAGTTGTGCGTTCACTGTAATTATTTATCATCCAGTACTCCTTTAGCTTCAATAGTAATTTTAAGTCTCAATCAAATGCAGTAATGTATTGGTAATTTTGGAACTTTACATTTTTCGACACGGTTCATTTGCTCATTTGTAATAGCCGTAACGTGTGGTCAGCCATATATGTGTTGCATATGTATTATGGATACGTACTGTTTGATCAGTTTGTTGTTGCATGAATGGCCTTAAGTCTCAAGGTACCTGCCCAAAATTACATGCTACAAACATCTAAATGAGTTACATGTACTTATACCAGCTATATTGAACTTTGGTACAATGAATGCGCGTTCAGTTCACAAATCATGTTGCAATAGTAACATGTGGGTTTATATTATGCAGGTTAGTCAATAGTAGGGTTTACTGTGTATATATTTAAATTTAAGTACGCAGCTATTTTCAAATTTAAAATTTTATATCCGTGAGTGGAGGCGATAGTTTCTTCATGAAAGTAATAATTTTGATGGCAATTAGCGTATATTTATGGTCTATATATGTACATTATTGTAAAAAGAATAAATTATATATTTATTTTTAATGAAATTTTATGCTTTTATATTTTTACTCCATATATAAATATCAACTGCAATATTTCATATCGGCCGGATATTATATGATAACCACATTTTTATTTGTATTAAATAAATAATGAACAGAATTTTCAGTAGATCCGACTTGTATTTTGCAACACGTACATATGTATGTGCGTATTTTTTGCCTGGGCAGTTTCCATGGCCCAAAACAATAATTTAGCATCACCAATTTGTCCATGATGGTGCAGATTTCAAAATATCCATCCTGAAACGAGGTTGGTACTGAAGCAGATAAATGACAGAATTCCTAATTCGAATAATTTCGAGGTTGGAAGAGAAAATAGATGCCTGTTTTGGTTTTCATAAACCTAGTTTTTGGAACAAACCGTTTTGAAATCACGAAACTTCATGATAAGTTACATTCGTATTGAATTTTGATGATAGCGTCAATATTGTTTACATTAGTTCCCAAGTCGTTTATTTTTTTCTATCAATTGTATAATTTAAAGTAATTTAATTTAAATGTGACAAGGTGACTATTATGTGATTAGCATTCAATTGGAAGTGCACATGATGCGTTCTATCATTGTAGCATCATACTAAATAGCGAGTCCTCCATAATATAACATTAAGTTTCTAAGTATGGGTGGGACTTGGCCGCGCTTGTATTGTGACAGCTGCTAGAAAGTAATTTAATATATTTTAGCACTTTACGAATTTTACTTTTGACGGGAATATTCGTGTTTATTCATTATTTTAAGAAGTGATAAGTTTTTTGTATGCCAATTTCAAAGTGACTTAATACTGTTCTAAAATAAAGGAATATAAAAGACCGCTATATTTTTAACAATATTTTGTTCTACATGAACTGCTTATTGTATCAATTGCTCTAATATGTTATTTTCAATATTAAATCGTATTTTTTCCTCTTCTCAATTCCAAGGTGTTGATTCGATTAAAAATATGTAGAGGCTGGTTAATATCTCGCGCAGAGAATTGCGATTGCTATTCAGCGCGAGATGCAGCTAGTTTTCATGGAACCATGCCGTATGGAGCACGTCTCCCTTTAGATTGTTTATTTTAGGCTTTTATTATAATTCGTTTTCAGATTTTGCTCATTGAAAATATAAGATATAAATATTAAAAATACGATATATTTTTATTTTTATGGCACAATTAATGGAGAATATTTTTATTTGTTTTATTTTAGACATTGCATTTTATTCTAAAAGTTAGTGATAAAAGACAACATGGTTTTTGTTTGTTAGTTGCGGTCGTTTTGAGATCATTTTAATTAAGTCTCAGCAGTTTATGCTTTCCTCATTTTTTACTATATCGGTATGGCGGGGAGACGGCGGTTTCTCGATGGCAATTCAGAATCGTTGGGTGTACATCATACTTCGTAATTTTTTTGATAAGCAGTGCTTTTGCTACTACGGCATACGCATCAAATAACTTAATTTGATTTAATCTGGTTTATGCTACAGTATAAGATGTCATAATTTTTATTATTGTTGACTATACGGAGTTTACCTTTCATGATAGTTGGATAGCCGCATAGTTCGAAATTAGTGTGATTTTTTTAGTTGAATAGTTTGTCTATAATCAACTCCCAGTTCTTAAGTTCTGCAGTAACAATTTAATAATATGCCGTTCATGTTTTAGTTTTCCACAACTATATTGTATTTTTATAGATTATTAAAGTAGCAAATGAGTTAATCTAATGGAATGTTGTCACTGCCCCATATGGACATCTGTACCGATGTCAATGCAGATCAGATATTTGATTCCAATTTAAAGATGATTAAAAATACCTTGTAACTTGTCTATGAAGGGGCGACCACAGCAAAATGCGTTGTAGACCGTACATAACTGAAAACACCTCAATGTTTTTATGCTAGTCTTTCTGATGCCGTTATAGGTTCAAAGATGATACATACATAGTATTTTGCGTCTTGTACAGCATTTTTTTTGTTAAAAATTTCAAAATGCACTAATGAACTAAAATTTCTAAATATCTCTACTGACAATCATTTTCGCAAATAAAAATTGGCCTAACGAGGTTTTTTTTATTTTAATATATAAACTTTTCAATAATATCACAACCAGCTGAATGTAAGCTTACAAGCAAAGACATTTGTTTAGAACATATACATGCGATACTTTATCTCCAATCTGTTAGTTACTTAATTTATTTTAATTTTTGTTGTATTTAAATTTACGTTTTTTTTTATGTTGATTAACAAAAACTGGTAGCATGACAAACATAATGGAATACCAGTTGCAGCTTCGCGCCACAGCCTCTGCCGCTGCCTATCTATAGGTGTAACGTCAGCTCACGACTACAATGGCGGCCGACCTTCGCCTACTTATTCGCTCGTTCGAATCGAGCCTCTCGGTAAATCTTTTCAAAACACCTACGCTATGTACCCTTTTCGTTCTCGCACTCGTTACATTACGCTGATTACAAAACACCGACTCCCGTAATGTAAGCGGATGACTTACTTACCTCGAAAATTTTGTGTATATAATAATCTTGGCACATAACTAAGGCTTTCATAATTCTATTTAAAGCGCACGTAATTAATGTAACACTGTTTTAACGTTTTTCATTTATTTTAATATTCGATAACGGTAAGATTTTAATCATGTGTTTAGACGTTGGTAGCACAAACGGCCATGCTGATCCTAGATGGGCGCTGTAGCACATAGACACGTCATCATATTCAAATAAAAATGATACAATTTTACTTGTATGAGTTAGTACCAAAATACGTTAATTAATACGGATCCCGCACATCCTAGGTGTTTTAATTTTATATTTTTATATACTACCTGCATAGATTAAAATATTCAATAAAATATACAAATAATACAATATGTATTATTTACATTCTTATTGAATATTTATATAATTAACACTGTAAGGCTTATTAATGAAAAAACAGTATTATTAAAAAGGCACTCATTTCCTCTGAATATGTTTTGAAAAGTATTGTAGTAAGAATAATGACGTCAGTAATTAATTTTAGTAACGTAGACGAACAGCTGTCTGAGCCTAGATCATTCAGCATTGTTTTTTATAGGCGCAGCCCCTTGGCATTCCGACATATTCAATGCTTTTTCTTCCACATGGTTTAATCTGGCTCTGCATAAGAATTCTACGGACGTGTTGCTACATTTGCTATCTCTAAATAATATTCAACAACGTTGTCTATATGTTTATGTTATTTGAAGCGAAAACTACTGAAATGTGCCCAGAGTATTTGTGCCGTTGCTCTCTTTACGGGCTATGTATATGCACTTTGTTTTATATTGGAATTGATTAATTACGAAAAATGATCGTAGTTAAGATAACCTGTATAAGCAATATATGTACATGTATCATTGTATTTTGTAATATATTGTATCAAAAATATTGCTTCGATAACTATTAAAATAACTAAGTGTTAACTAAGTGTCGTAATCATTGGAACAGCATGGTGGATATATATCAGACCCCCACCTAATTACACGGAGACCGCGCGCCCAGTAACAGACCGTAGCCAAAAACATTGACCCACGATATTTGATAAACGGGTTCATGAAAAGAAACATTTTGTTTTTTAATGTTACACATTGTTTATACCGAAGTACTCCGTGTGAATTTGAAATATGGCTTAGCGATGTTTGTATACGATAAAAGATTTATCAATGCAACAGTTTTAACCTGAGTGGTCGTATTACAAATCACTACTCAGTTTAACAAGTCAATACGCGGCTGCGTGGTAATATAATACGTCAGTAACCTACATAAAATAATGTCAACTGCACTTCTGTTATCCTCTGCCCTGGATTTAATGAACTTGACCCACTTGCGGCTGTATATGGATGAATACCTAATTTATATAAATAGCTACATGAGTAACACTTAAAGTGCGTACGGCAAACAGTGCAACGCGTCATTTGCACGCATGTGGTACATACTGGCGACTGAGGAATATTCACGGTTGCACCAAGGTTCACTTACCTGCATAAATAGTGATAAAACTACAAAACTATGTTGTACTAGCGTTACCCCACGGATGTGAACGCCACATATAAGCTCAAATGCATGCTATAAGTTGTATAGCAATACATGATTCGCAGAATATTACTTAAAAGGCGGTAATTTCAACTACGATTGTTTTTAGTCATTCAATTCCGATATAATATTTTTGTATAGTTTACAGCCTATAACGAGAAGGCTTTGTAGTGTACAAAATGAGATTAAATGACGCGGTTAAGAAACAAACAGACAAGGATTCAGTTTTATATATAAAAATATTAATATGAAAATTGTTTACATTATAATTTGGTAATACAAACGCACGTGAGGCTAGATTCATCTAGCATCATCACATCACAGCTTTTAAACAAACATACCAAGTAATTGTTATTAATACGCTATAACCTAAAAGATTATACAACATTGTATAAAGTGGGATACCAAGTAAATATGCATGACTGTGAAACGTACAGACTATTAAATTAATACTGACTATTATCAATATCATTTTTCTTTTCTAGATAAAAAATAACGTTATGTTTAGTTAATAATATCTATATTGGTAATTATGTAGGAGTCTTAGCGCGGTTCTTTAAAAGTATCATTTATCAGAACGGAAAAATCTTGTTCAACATAGTTTGCATAGGGAATTCAAAGAACGAATGACTCTTATTCCTTGCTACAAGAAAGCAGGAGGATAATGAATAATTTCACGATATTTTTTATAACGAAAGCGTCTTACCAATTCTGTTCCGAAGTACCAAAATTCAAAATAAACTTATAACTCCTGTACAAACACATTGTACTAATAGTATATAAAACATTCCGTTCTTACAATCATCTCAAAATGTACTCGTCTTATTGAAATATTTGTATAGTAAAAGTTAACAACATTCTTTAGAAGGTAAAAGACATCTGGAATACTCAGACATTAGGGCGTCAAAATAACCTACGACATTTGTACTCGACTCCAAATATTTTGTGATTGACGTCACGTAAATTATGGTGTAGTACTATTACGATATTTTACTACAATATTACGATGAAATCTAATGAAAGGATGATTGTATATAATGAGATCTATTGAAACGTAGAGCAAGGCCACGCTTGCGTCTCTCCCCTTTCAACCTCCGCGACTCCCCGCGGGTCGTGTCGAGGAGAGTATGAATGTGAGTCCCTGTGACCCATTTTCTAACTTGGTCTTGACCCGACTGCCCTGGATTCCTATGAAGCGAACATAATTATGTTGTTATAAATAACCGTAATGTTTACGGTACATGAAGTAAATTTATTTCAAATACTGTGATTTCTTAAAGGTCTCACCTTATACCAGTGTCGATGATATACTATCGTATATCAGATCATAAATTGACATTATTTTCCGTTACACTCTCAGCTAAAATTCAATGGATATTGCAAACGAGCTCGTGAAATATCCGTCCAGGAGCGGTTTAAACCGCTGGTCATTTGTGTCCCCCTGACCTACTTTTTTGAACTTGACCCGTATTCGCCCTACCCTAAACGTTCCTAATAATATTGTTATTCTTGGTATAGGAACTACTTGATGTGCGTGCATCCTATGTCATTTTGTCTCGTTCCTGACACAGAACTTTATAAGGTGAAAACGGGATATTCCTATGTAATACTAGTACGTGTGTCTGCTTTACAACTATAAAGGTAAATGTTAAATAAAAACCAATTACTCCAAACCTAAAATAGCCTTTTACATTGTAGTTTAAATAAAAAATGAAGTGTTTGCCTAATAATTTATATAAACAATCTTGCGCGGGTTTTTGGACTAAAATATAGATAAGAGCATATCTATTTTGCCACATCTATTGCTATATTCAGTTTTCTATCGTGCTTGAGTATTTACATTATAAGTATATGTACCAAAAATCCGTTAACCTGTAGCTGGTCCGCGAAATAGGCTTAAACGCCCCTATAAAGATATAGCTTAATTAGTGGTTATCAGCACTATAATTATTTTTGATCTTTGTTAATTTCCTGTATAATAGTTCATAGACAATAGTAACGTAAGAGGGACCGTCAGTGTGTTTATAATATAACATTTGTGGTAAATTAAATCAGTAATTTCCACCTGAAAGAAACACAAATTGACAACGTTTCACTTGTATGTAACAGTAAGGATAAGTTTTACATATGATTTTGTTCTAGATAGTTCCTTCATACAGGTTTAATTTAAGTTCTTTAAACCTAAGTTTATATTTGGTTGGTTCCGGTTATATCCGGAGACGGTTAAGTAGTTGGTGCTTCAAACGTCTTGACCGCTTTGCTGATGCGCGAAACTCTGTTTTAAGTGGAAGGTTTCTTGACACAGTTGTATCGTACAACTGGTCGACGACCGCTAGATGAAATCACGACTGAAAAACAAAGTAGCTGCACCCGTTTTCGGATAAAAAACATGTTTGTATAGCCGTAAAAAACATTTTTGGCACAATTCAACTGTTATAAATAAAAAACCGATTTACCATTTTTATTTATAGCCGTAGATAAATAAATTATCCTATTTTTTATCTGTTTCCTATATTAAATTTACATACAGTTGGGTTCAAAATTTGCATATTTTTTCTTTGGTACCATGCAGTCGTAATAGGATCGTTTTTAACTTGTTTAGATAAGTTAGTGATTATGCCAAAAGTATATGTTCAAAAAATAAAGAGACCCTTGCGAAATAAAAACTCCGCCGCGGTCTAATTATTAAGTAGCTGTTTCTCAAACACTTCGTCTGCTTATCGTTCCGATCTAAGTAATATTTTATTATTTTATGAAATTCATTCACCGCGTACCTTGGGTTAAGCCGTCAGTCGTTATCATTTTGCTAAATAAGCTCATTAACTACGTTTTAGTTTTTTTTAAGTAAAGAAAGCATTCATTTTCATATGTGGTAGAACTATAATTGGATCGGTGAGGTCCTACCAGGAACCCAGAAGCAACTCTTGTGTTTCCATTGGACAGCTGCACTTAATAGCGAGACGACCATCCCAGTTCTCAGAAATGACGACGCATCTACTTACAAACCCAAATGAGACTTAACAAATATAGCGGTATTACGTGAAATTATCAATGTCAGCCGCGCCACCCCATCCCGGGAGTTTATGACCCCCTTGAGCAAAAGCCCGGTTAAAAAGGGCATCATCGAGGCTCGAATAATCTTTACCCATCTCCACCTCTACGAGAGCTGGCAGTACCGTAGGGCAAGAGTGGCAGATAGGTATAAGACGTACCCCTGTCATAGGTTAAAAAAATATATAAATATATGAAATTGGAAGTTTTATAATAAACCAAGTGTGATAAAAGCCTGACCTCAATAGTCTAGAATCCCGGGCCCATGTGACATGGTGCCAAGAATGTACCAAAACATAACTACAAAATATCTACAAAAAGTAGAATGTATATTGGAAGTACAATACTTGACCAAATTGCGAGTTGACTGTATGTAATTGAACTAACACTAATTAATACTTAGATTTAATGGGACATAAACTAACTTAATCAACTACACAATAAAGTAATTTGGCCTCGGAGAGGTCGACGCTGCAATTAAAAGAAATGACTAAGATTGTGCCCTTTCGATTACTTGTTAAATGGATATTCAATTAAAATGTTGATTCGACCTTGACACAGTCGCATTATACTTACGGAATACAAGGGAAGTTCTTGAGGATATTATAGTTTTACAATGGAAAGTGAGATAGCAACGGAACCTTGTTTAGCGCCATTGTGTATAGTCCTTGACGTAAACGACTCTCCTCTTTTGATGGATCCACGAATCACCGAACTTTAAGTTTCGAACTTGCCATATAAATACATGATTGTAAACCAAAAACATATATGTACAAACTCATGCACGTTCGTATGTTATGCATCATGTGAGTGATGATCATTATCTATATGATTAAACTCTAGAAGTTATCTCCAACAAAGAAAGAGTCCACTTTTTGTGCAGTTGTATTTTTTCTTACTAAATGCGCCCAATACCGAATTACACCTAATAAAAGGAATACGGTTATAGAATCTGAAATCTTTGTAAACATCTTTGTGCAACCTAAAAAATGTATCTTGTAAGTAAAGCTATTTATCTTATAGTATAGTATAAGCTATGAGTTCTGCACGAGATTCTCTTATTCTATAAACTAGAAGCAATATAGGATTTTTTTATGAAAATAAATGAATTCCTATTTTAAGATTCTTTAAATGTATAAACAAAATAGAATTTCTTATATAATATATATAACATAGAATACATATAATTCGATTGAAGAGTAAAAAAATATTTTTGAAGTGACATATTTTTTGTGCTATGGACATACAAAAACGAGCACAAGTAATTCTAGTATTTTAGTTCAGTTAATGTGGAAACCAAGATCTTAAATCTAAATTCATAATTCAGATGTCAGTGTAGTCGTATCATCATCATCATCATCATCTCAGCCTGTTGACGTCCACTGCTGGACATAGGCCAACACCACAGATCTGCAACGCGACGGATCTTGGGCGGCATACGCCCAACGAACTCCAGTGACTTTTATGAGGTGGTCCTTCCGTCTAGTTTAGTCATAGAATGGAAAATTTGAACCAAAATACATCTAATACTACGTTACGGAAATATGACCATATTAATTGAGTTTAATTAGTGTACAATGAACGGTTATGCTGAATAGGACCCGCTGTGTAATGAGATCCTAAACATTTGCGAAGAAACATATATTCTGTTTCTTTAATTTGTAAAATAAACAATAATAATAAAAACCGTTTTTACGGACTTACATAGGTGACTTTTTTTATTATATGTCACGTAATTCCGCAGGTTGTTTTATTACTTAAATTGAGACATATAACGTAAGTTGAAAGCCCTGTAAAAATTTAAAAATATCTGTTGTACATTGCAATTATTAGCTGATCATGACAAAGTTATTTCAAGGTGAATACGCTTTCACGGACTAAGCGCGTCGCTAAGATATGTATACATATTATATGATCCCATACATAGTTCGGTGAACTGTCTACAATGAAAAAAAAAGTAATAATACTAGTAAATTAAGTATTATTTGCATAAATAATGAAGGATTGAAATTTTAATTTGTATCTTATTTCTTAAGAAAACATGTTGAGTAGCACAGAAAAATATTTACAAGGAAAATGCAGATACTCGTCTGCAGAAACTTTAATTGTGTCGAGGTCGCTGCGTTCTTGAAAATGGATCGATACTACCTACGGTGGCACTATTTTAAGATTCCAAATCATAGAATATCCCAAATAATACGTTATCTAATGCTATTAACAGAACTCAAAAATGACGGACGAGGTGTCAATAATTTGTATTATACCTTGTATATTGGTTTAGATTAAGTTGTTCTA
Source organism: Phocides pigmalion okeechobee (assembly GCA_018251015.1). NCBI lineage: Eukaryota > Metazoa > Arthropoda > Insecta > Lepidoptera > Hesperiidae > Phocides > Phocides pigmalion. Next base: position 4,107 of record DWON01004064.1, on the reverse strand, counting down.
ATTTATTTTAATTACTACATAATTTTACATTTTCGAAGCCAATATATGGTCTACAAATAAAATTCTACAGAGAATTGGAAGTGTAAATTTTTTTGAAATATAGAATAACTTCTTTCAAAGAATTCAAAAATAAATTAAACAAACTTAATTATTAGAATTCAAAATATACTTTGAAGACATCGCTCGCTAACACAGATATCTCGGCATTATTTTGGAATGAAAATTAATAAATAAAATTAAGGAAAATTTGTAAAAAAAAAACAGTTACAATTAATAAAATAACAAAAAATACTACGTTTAAGATGGACATGAATAATCAAAATGTCTGTCTATATTATTGTTTTTTTGTTTTTATTGTGAAAAAGTAAGAAACGGGCATGCAGGCCACCTGGTGTTAAGTGGTCACTGCAGCCCATGTTCAACCGCATGCAAACTCAAATAGAACAGAAGTTCTATTTAAGGATGGACGCGGATGCGTTCTCCTACTCTTGAGGACTAACATGGTCCCCTCCAATAATGTGTATCCGGCAACCACACCTCGCCAACCGAAACACAATACATGAAGAACATGTTGCTTTACGGCGGGTTATGAAGGTGGTATCGCCCCGGGTGAGCTTTAACGGCTCTACCACCTATAAAATTTATATATTTTACTATGTCCTGGGATTAAAGATTTTTGATTTTTGATTGCCGATACATCGAACCAGTTACATGGCTCGTGGTCACGGCGAAACTGCACGCCAGAGGCAGTGAGTATCCGATATGAAGTAAAATGTATATCTATGTTATTCGTAACTCTTTAAAATAAAGTAAAAAAATTCACAGTACTTTGATTTTCTGGTACAAAAACATAAAAAAAAATTTTGAAGAAGAAAGCATTCACTTGAAACATTTACCTAACACAGGTGTTAGTTTTCTAAAACGTAAAGATGTATGAGATGTGTCGATCGTGTCTCCTGACTTGTGATCAAATGCAAGTTATGGTAATTTCGTGCTAAACGCATGTGGAAAAGGTGTGAATATTCGAAACGAATGCCTTTTAAAGTACGATCATGTCTTTGAAAGAATGTAGATCGCAGGTGCAGAATGGACTAAGTAGCATTTTCTAGAAATAACATATTTATTGATTCCGCGCAGCGATCTGACAGTAATGTTAGGGTATGATTTATCATCCATCTTAGATATTTATAAGCTACAATATATAGTCTATCTTCGATATATATCTACTGTCTTCCTGTAAAGCCCTTTTTATGTTCAAGTTCAGGCAAAATAGATTTAGGAGAGTCAAATATTAATTAATGACTTCTTTGTTTATATGCCGTTCAAATAAGCTTAGACCTAGAAAAAATGACTTCTTATTATAAGTTTGTTGAAAATTTCGTTTCTTAACTAATATTTAAAGTGATGTTTACATATTAGTCTTCTTTATACAGTCAACCCATACTCATATACTTACAGACTTATCTAAATTGTAGCTTTGGGCGATGGCTAGAGTCACAGGCCTTGAAAGATCCATAGATTTTACATGTCTAACCACATCTCTGAAAAAAAAGGAAGTTCATATCGTTATATTTATTTTATCTGTTGACGAAGTCCCAACACATAAACCTTTGAATGAGATGAAAATAGCAAATGAGCCCATCTAGGATTGCCATATAGTAGGTGCCAATACTAAGCCGATTTGATATTAGGTAACCACTACCCGTCGTGGACATATCGAATTACTCGTAATCTGGCAACTACACTTTGTTGCTAAATAAAAGTTTCATGATGAAAGCAGACGTGGTAGTGGTATCTGGATGAACCATAAAATTTTTACTTCGCAAAAAAAATAGTTTGTATTCGTACCCAAAATACGCATCAGCGTTCCTGTTAGCAGACCGGGGTTCGTTTGAAATGGACCACATGATCACACTGGGGTGGTTCTTGTCTCGCCGGATAAGTTCCGTGAGGGATTGTTTATGCTTCGCCAGTAGTGTTGCTGTGAAAATACTGGAACAAAAGTTTGTCGTTATGATAGTCCTTGTAATAATAGGCAAATCTACTGTTGGTCTATCGATAAGGTAAAATCTAAATGGCTTATGAAATGTATATTTATATTTTATTTCATATTATGAATACCAATGACAGTAGGATAAATACTTATTGGAGGTAGTATGCGACAACCATTGATGGTCTCGTTGGTATTGATTGAAGTGAAGTAAGGTATGCCGGTTAATGTATAATAAAAAAAATAATTAAGCCGATGAATGAATACATGTGTTGCTTTAACACGGGTTATAGGTGCGTCAACGGTACCTATAACCCGTAAATCTAAATTACTTGCAAAAATTGTAGTTAGTAGTAGCACAATGTCCTTTCAAAATTTTTAATCAACCTAGCACTTTCTACAACCAATAGTTTCGTATCAAATTGACTGTAACAAATAATGATTAGGTGAGGTAGATGTGACAAATTAGTTATCCACAAGAAAGAGTAAAAATCAACTCACTCCGTGTCGACACTTGGGCATTCATCTATGATCATAATGCCTTGTTCATCAGCCATCTGATAGATCTCCTCAGCGTAAGGATAATGAGAGGTACGGAACGCGTTCGCACCGACCCATTTAATGAGGTTGAAGTTTTTCACCCACAGCACTGGGTCCCAACCTTTGCCGCGAAGCTGTAAAATAGTTTTGTTAAAACACACATTAAATGAAAACAAAATCGATATTGCTTGCTTTTTTCCAATTCTCAAATATATGTAATTTGTCACTTGCCGAATTGCTTCTCATGAGAACAGGTAATATATCACTGGTTGAATTGTACAAGAAATGCAAACTTGCTAAATCTTATTTTCTTTTAACACCTAAATAAATAACTTTAACAATTTTTGGTGTTCCAATCCATGCACAAATGTCAGATTAACTACTTTTTTAGGTGGGATGAGTAGCAAAGAGTACTATATTACTTTATCTCACTTCTAAGTGTAGCCGGTAACAGCGTCTCATTAACCAAAACACAAGTGTGGTTTCAAGGCAAGTTATGAGACCAACGGTTGTATCTCCCTAGTCATACTTCAATACCTTTCAATATAGTTTCACTAGTGAATTAGAAATATGTGAAAAACTTTAACTTACATCAGAATCCTCGTGCATTCCAAAACCCCGTAAATAGATAGGCTTATCGTTAAGGTATACGGTGGTATTGCTCCATGTGACAGTCCGTATGCCCACTTTAAGGCTGTATGTGTCGATAACTTCGGCATGTTGTCCTATTAGAGAAGCCTGTTGAATTTAGTGAAACTTAATATTCGTATGTTCTAAGTGCAGCTTGCTTTAATTTTTAATTACTGATAAAGCTTTGCAACGTAAAGCGCGTTCAGAAGTTGAATGAGTACCTGCCAGTCGCAAAATTTCATTAGCCAAGGGCGATATGTGTCGGTTCAGATAGTTATTCGTAGAAGCCAATCGTTACGTCTAATTTGTGTCACAGTGGGATGTTTGAAAACATTAGACGGACGGGGTGACAATTTACCCGTATCTCTAACAACCTGTATATTTTTAAAAAATGGAAGCAGCATTTTAAAGTGTTCTCCCGAGCTACCTCAGTTGTTGTTGGGCAAAGTTTTGCTGTATTGAAAAAACTGAGACCTATTGCTTAACATGCTTTCTGAAGTACAAAAGAACACAAAAAATTGTCATTAGCAGTCACTCGTTCAAACTGTCGACCGTGTTCGACATTGCTTAACTTTATTGATCGTTTACGGTTACCATATTACAAATGTAGTTTAACAAATGTGGGTTACTTTACCTTAAATGTGTAAAGATATCCAGGGTTAGGGTGCATCAAATACGGCCACCAAAAGTTAGCGTTGCCAATCTCAAGCAAGCCCGCACAATCCTGAGAAGCGGCTACTTGCGTCTCGTTCTTGTCGAATAGTTGCACTATGCATTCTGTGTTGACTTTGGGCCCTTTGAAGGTCACGTTGTACACTAGGAATCCTATACAAAAAATAATATAAATTTACAAAATCAAAACAATTATGACTCGTCCTTTACTGTTCCGCAGTTAAACATGGAACTTGGTGATATTTGGTGAACATGATCTGTAATTAGAACGGGGA
>DWON01004063.1:0-16888 GCA_018251015.1 Phocides pigmalion okeechobee | reverse complement strand
TTAAGGATGGACGCGAATGCGTTCCTACTCTTGAGGACTAAGATGGTCGCCTCCAATAATGTGTATCCGGCAACCACTGACCTTTATTGTGTATTGTGTTTATATTGTGAACTAGTTGCATGGCTCGTGGTCACTAAATTGCCAACCTGTCACCATGCAACTGGTTCGAATTTTCGCAATGAAATCGTTAATCGTGAGAACAGTAGATATGAAAATATAGAATAATATAAATGTAACATGTTATACATTGAAACTAATTATAATATAATAAAAGAATACCAAACGGCATGTTATCAAGAACATTAGTCACATTCCTGCCTTGAATAGTGATCACAATTCACACAAGTTATGAACATGACCTCTTGTCACCAGTAGCGTCAATCAAACATATGATCGTTTGATTTTCTTTTTGGAAAAGTAATTTTCAATCTCATATTGTAGAACATCAATTTCATTTTTTGTTTTTTAATAATTTTTGAAAAATTAGTAGTAGATTTCAATTTAAAAGTGTTTACTGACATGTAATTCACTCACGATCACAGTTGTGTTGCTACTCCTGAGGTCAAAGGTGGTCGCCTCATTCGTAAGTGGGTCCGCAACCACACCCTTCCCCCGAATCGCATATAAGCTTCACACTAGAAATGGTTGTGGCGACAGTATCTCCGGTTTAACCACGTGATAAACACATTTTCCTTACACAGTCTTGTAGATGAGGAGTTGCAACTTGTGTGACTCCAGATAGGACTTCTGTTCTATACGAAGTCGGTTGCAGAAGTCCATTGTTGATATTGAAAACTGTTTTTGTTCTATAGAAACTAGGTTCCATTATTGATATTCTGAAAGCTACTTCTGTCCTATATAAAGTCGGCTCCGTTGTTGGTATTCCCAGCTGCTTCCCTCTAGTAAATATATATTATTTACTTATTGAAATTTTAATAGAAACTGTCAAAGAACAATATACATATGTAATATTATATTTTTTTATGATTTTATGCTAATATAGTCGCAGAACTTATACATTTATTAAAATAAAATTAAACGGTTTAAGTGACCACGAGCCATGCAACTGGTTCGAAATAGTAAGTAAACTAAAAATATTTTACTATGAATTAATCGTAAATTATCAATTAAAATAGGTAATCGTAAGTTTTTTTTTATTGTGAAAGAGTAAAAAACGGTCATGCAGGCCATCTGATGTTAAGTGGTCACTGCAGCCCATGGACTACCACGTCCAATCTCAAATAGATCAGAAGTTCTATTTAAAAATGGACGCGGTTGCGTTCCTACTCTTGAGGACTTCATGGTCGCCATCAATAATGTGTATCCGGCAACCACACCTCCCCAACCGAAACACAAAACATGAAGAACATGCCGCTTTACGGCTGGTTATGAGGGTGGCGGTGGTGCCGCCCTGGGCGAGCTCTAACGGCTCTACCACCTTTAAAATCCGTAAGTACCCGTCACATAGTAAAATGATAAATTCTATGTCATCTCCGAAGGGAATGAAATATTAAATTTTCTTGTATCTGTTCATGGAATGCTTAAACAATTTTTCTGTGACGCTACGAAAGTCAAATTTGAAGAACATAATTAATATAGGAAATTATATTTTACACAATCCGTTAATAAATAATTCATGAAGACTATAAAGTCCTGTAAATTAACTGTAAATAATATACTGTATAGATTTTAACCACATCATTTTACGACTTTTAACCGATATGTTATGAATAACCATGAACACTGAACAGTACTATTTACTATTAATAGGTGGGAGAACTACAGTTCGACTGGGCAGGTATCATCAGCGCCCTCATAATCCGCCGTAAAGCATTACTTATGTTTCGTTTGCAGAGATGCGGTTGCCGGCTACACTTTGAAGCGAAGCGACCATTTTAGTCCTTAGGAGTAGCAACGTATCTGCGTTTGAGCTCAGATACGGTTTCAGTCGTGTTTGTTGTTGTACGTGGACGTCTATAGGCTGTGACTACTTAACATCAGGTGGTTTGCATACTCGTTTGCTACTGTTCTCAAATAAAAAAATATATTTGACGATTTAATAACGTACGCAACCGTAAAATGTTTAACGCTGTCCTGACTGGTCCTGTGGAACAACTGACGCAAGCCGTGCTCGTCTCACTTCATTTTTTAAAGTTAACTTGATTTATACAAGTGTCCTGTTCATGTCATTTAAATGTTTATCGCTGTCTTGGTTGGTCAATGTTGTGGATTTTTTGATTAACGCTGCCGTGCTCATCTCGCTTAAGTTTTTAACGTTGCCATTATTGGTAAATACATGCTGTAGATTGATTGACAGGTGCGTCCCTTAGTTTTTTATTGTATTCCTGATTGGTCATTGTGATAGATTGTAAAATGTACACTTCTGTATTTGTTTAGCTAACTTAACCGTACATTATAACTTAACTTAATCTGATAACTGGAAATCGTAAACCTACAAACTGACAAAAATATGTGTACGTAATATTGTAAGCATATTGTCTATTGTTGTAGTATTCTATCGACATCTGTATTTTTTTGAGGAAAAAGTTGAAGCTCATATACATATATCGTTAGCAAAATATAATGCATACCAATTCTTAGAAGTGACAACCAAATTTATCCAGTCCTACAAAGTTACACATATTATAAATACTCAAGATAAGAAATGTATTAAAAAGAAACAAGGTTAAAATTGTTGGTTATTGTACATTTATTATATTTCATGAAATAAGTATTCCAGACGGCTTGTTTGGCTTATATCGGTCTGGAAAACAAGGTTAAGGTTCGAACAGCGATCAGGCTTATGCCTAAATGACTAATTGAGATATCTGTCCTGGGTCTGGGTATTTTTATTCTTGTCTTTGTATACGTTAACTACGACAAAGAGAATCCTAGTGAGCGGCTTGGTTACAAAAAATAGCACAATATGTTCAGTATTCATGGTTTCCATTAAATTCCGGAACTGTTAAACATAAGCCATAAAATCTTTTGAATTAATCGTATTTTTTATTATTTTTTCAGCTTCCTTCGGGATATTTCTCGCTGGCTTGCTGTACGTATGGCCATCGTATACCATCGGTACCTACACAAACCCGAACAGCACTGTGCTGTCGGCTCCTATGTCGGATATCGAGATCTCCCTCGTTGGTAGTCTGCCGTCGCTAGGCGCGATGGTAGGAACTCTTCCCACAGGAATGATCATGACCGTTTTCGGAAGACATAAGGGTGGATTAATACTGATGCTCCCTTACTTGGTAGGTAGATCTTCTACAACAATTTTGATTTGATCTGGTGTTTTTATTTTTACACATAAGAAAATATTCTCTTACCGTTATTTTCTATACTCAGTCCGAAACAAAAAAGAGAAGAGAAAAATTATATAAAGTACTAATAAAATCCCAAAAACACAGTATGTATATAAATATACATACCCACCCATAAACTGTCACTAACAATGACACAGTCATTCCTGAAGAGGAGAAATATCTGTAGATGATCTGACCCACACGATGGTCGTATATGGATTATTAAAGGGAGATACTATTTTACTAGTTAATCTCTGTTGGGTATAATAACTATATCTAATAAGGCCTTCGACAAGGCCTTCAACAACGTCCATGTTTTCAAGATTCTAGTGAAGAAGAGACTTAAACTTAAATTTTATGTGTTACGCAGATGTTGCTGACGCTAGATACAAGTTCAAACTTATTTGAGGTTGATTATGTTGATGTCATTATTTGAAGTTATATATAGTGCATGCTTGTTGTTATTTATATTTGAAAAATATTGTTTTAAAAGACACTTATAACTATATTTGTAATTGAACTGGCAAACAAGCATGAAGTCCACCGTATGGTAAGTGGTTACTATCGTCTATAGAAATCTATTACCATCTCTAAATATTATAAAACAAAGTCCCCGATCGCGTCTGTCTGTCTGTTCGTGATAAACTCAAAAAGTACTGAAGGGATTTTCTCAAAGTTCTACAACAGGTAGAGTGATTCCTAAGGAAGGTTTTGGTGCATAATTAGTTAAGTTTTTTTTTTTGTATATTTACCGAGAAACTAAATATTTAAATTCAATAGAGTAATTCAGTCGTCAGATGTTTCTTATTGTTCGATTTTGCAAGTAGGTAATGACTGGATGCATGTATGAAAGAAAAATAATTTAAGTAAATATAAAGTCGATTACCCGAGCGAAGCTGGGCCGGCTCGCAAGTTGCTTATAAAACAGGAGTTCTACTTTAAGTCAATCTTAAGAATCAAGATGATTGCCTTACGTGTGGGTGAACTGAACCACCATTACATTTTGTCAATTTTCTCAGCGCCTGGTATCAGCTATTAGTTAGCTTATCTTGAAGCAATGTCTTTAATAATATTTATTCTTGCATCAGATCTGATACGAGTATTTATTCAAGCTAAAGCTATTGTTGACACTGACACAGAAGCTATTATCATTTTATTTATTGATAAGGACAATTCAATAAATCAACAGTATTAATTCAAGACTTTTTCTCTGTGTATTTGCATAATTTTCAGTCATTCTGTTTATAATATCATGATAATTGAAAGTTTATAGGTGAGAGAACCATAGTTCGAACAGGGAGGTACTACCGCCGCCCTTACAATCCGCCGTAAAGCATTACTTGTGTTTCGATTGGAGAGGTGCGGTTGCCGGTTACAATTTGAAGCAAGATCTTAGTCCTCAGGAGCAGCAACGTGTATGCGGTCGAGCTCAGATAGGATTTCAGTTGTGTTTGTGGTTGAACGTGGATGTCTATGGACTACGACTTATTCACATAAGGTCTTTTACATGCTCGTTTGTTACTCTTCTCACATAGAAAAAAACTCTGGGTATTTACATAATTTTCAGTCATTCTGTTTATAATATCATGATAATCGAAAGTAAATTAATTATGTTCTAGATAATTATGAATATTTGAATTACGTATAAATATAATTCAAATGTCAACGAATAGAAAATGGAATTACGTTGGTAATATTCTTATTGCCATTCTTTGGTCATTGAACTAATCCAAGTGAGAATTATTAGTAAGTATTAACCGAGCGTCGAAACGCGAAACAGTCAATAAAAGTTACCACTAGCAGTCACCCATCGAATTTTCGATCGCGCTTAACATTACTGCGTCGATTCCTTATGTTCTACAAAAGTAAGTTTGTTTATTTTTAAGAGTTTATGTATTTCAGCTGTCTTGGATTATGATAGACTTGACGTCTTCTTCACCAGTGATATTAATAGCAAGGTTTTTAAGTGGAATACCATGTGGATCATTTCTGGTTTACGCTCCAATTTTCATATCAGAAATTGCTGAAGAATCAATAAGAGGAACTTTAGCAACTGGTACGTTGATAATCTTTATAATCACGGTTTATTTAAAAAAATGTGGAAAGAATTCAATTTGGTTCGATTTCGCAGTACCATAGCATTTTCTACTGCCTTTACTTTACTTTGACTACGGCACTCGTTAGTTCGAGCTACATTGCGGGAGGCGGCACTAAACTGGAGCATATTAGTCTAGACTGAAATTCGCCGACAATTCACAGAAAAAAAAATTAGCATCTGGTTAGTTAGTAGTTAAAGGTGGGAGAACTATAGTTCGAACGACGAGGTCTACCGTCACCTATACCACCATGATGAATGAATCAGCACTTTCGTCACCGACACTTTAAATTGTTCTTGTTTATTTTCCAGGTCCAATAGTGCTCTACTGCTCCGGAGTACTTATGTCCTACGTATTCGGTTGGTTCCTAACGTACAGATATATTCTCTGGGTAAATATAGTCTGCAGTTGCATTGGAATCGGTCTCATCATGATGGTGACTGAGAGCCCAGTGTGGTTGATTAGACAGAAGAGAGAAGAGGTTAGTTTAAGTTAAATGTCATGTATATTTGTTTTAGGGTCATTAACGTGTGTTTTGAGGTTATTGTTAAAAATAATTTGGAACAATCCGCGATTATTATTCCGACAATAACTTCCATTTCCGTAAATCAGCGCCTGAGACTATTAAATAAGTGTTGTGTTTGGTGTGTGTGTGTGTGTATGTATGTGTGTGTGTTGTATTTAGTGTTAGTTTTATTATCGCCTGGCTAACAACTGATTTGTAGCCCCTGGCCACTGTCATTATAATATGCGTGTATCTTCTAGGCTGTTGTTCTAGACAAATTGGCATATTTTCCTTAACTCAAGAAATTTTCAAAAAATAGCTTCATACAGTCACACCGTAACATCGTTGTGTAACGTAATTTTGAGATCGTAATGACCTTGACACCCAGTCGAGGGTCAAACGTATCTTCGCATATTGGGTCCCATACGAGGCCTTCCCCCGCTCCCAAGGAAATATATATTTTTTATATGAGAAGAGTAGCAAATGAACATGCAAAACACCCGATGTTAAGTAGTCGCAGCCCATAGCCATCCACGTACAACCACAAACATGACTGAAATCTTATCTGAGCTCGAACGTAGATACGTTGCTACTCCTGAGGACTAAGATGGTCAAATATCATGCTAAATATCATCATCTAAGTGTAGCCGGCAACCGCATCTCTCCAACCGAAACACAAGTAATTCTTTACAGCGGATTGTGAGGGAGGTGGTATCTCCACGGTCGTACTGTAGTTCTCCCACCTTATTCTATTACATCTTATTTATTATTCTACTTAATTTAATTATTGTCTCTCTAAACACAGGACGCTCGTCTCGCCATCGCTCACTACAAAGGAGTGTCGCCAGGCTCAAAGACGGTCTCCGAGGAGATATCAAGATTAAAACTACAAATGAATCCAGCAGTGGAACTTATTTCTGTTAATGGTAAATGTAGCTAATGCGCCAATTTTTATAATCATATCTTATTTCGATATCTTAGTAGAACCTGTGCAGTACAACCGAGCACATACCACCGCTTCATCCAATTATAGCTTTTGAATTTCAACACGAAGATTTTGTTTACAACTAACTTTGATCTGAGGCAACTCCTAATCTTAATCTTAGGAAGTCTGGAGGCATTATGTTAATATTTTTGTTGTATGAGATTGATGACAGAGATACATGGTCACCTTGTCCCATACCATCAGGTAGACTAGCTGCTCTTTTGTTACTCTATTATATAAAAAATAAAACCGTACATATGTGGTCTCCCAAAAGTTTTCATTTATCTTTGTAAAACCTCGTTGGATCATCACATGAAAAGCTATCTCCTAAAGGAAATAATTCATCGTTATAATATAATTGTACAATCATTTATACGCAACTTCTATTTAAGAAATTACTTCAGAAGAAGATAACATAAAAATCAATCAATAAAATCTTGAAGTTACTATCATGGTGTATTGATAGATTTATCTTAGACAAAAAGATTTAACATAATATTATCAGCTGTTTCAAAAAGGAAATCAAATGTTGATATTGCTGATAATTCTGATAATATAGACTTGTTTTCAAACTGCCCGAGGTTATATCGATTTATATGTGCCAATCACTTTCCATCAAAATACTATTAGGAAGAGTACTTAAGGTGTTTTTATCTGAAAGACAGAAAAACAGAAGAAAAAAAGAAGAAAGAAGAAAAACAGAGATTTTATGCTCCATCAAATCACCTCCATGTTAATTGAGTTTCTAATGAATATAACAGGCGCAGTTTACTTAATTTCAGGTAAACTGTACTTGTATGGAATAATGTAATTGGTATAACAATTTTAGGTAATGTTTATTTAATTTTAGATGGAAATACTAAAGCAGATGATGCTGAAAAAGAAAAGTTGAATGTTGATGAAGAATTTGTAGAGCCTCCTGAAAAAATGTCTTCTATTAAAATGCTATGTAAGTCTCTGATATAAAAAATACTCACTTTTATACAAATACTGAGAAATGTAAAAGAAATAAGCTACGGAATAACTTAAATCTATATAGTTTGGGTGTCTGTCAGAGAAATGATGTTTGAAAGATATTTTCTGGCAGTAGGATTAAAAATATCTTGTGTCTGTCCGAGAGAGTTTTATTCGGAAAATCCTGTTGGAAAATATTATAGATTAACTTATGCGATCTGTCATGCTAAAAGTGCAGCATGATCTCACGCGTTTTTGGTATTTCATGAGTATTTCTGGTCATTAGAAGCTACGTTTAAAATCGCGTTAGTAGAGCTAAAGTAAGTGCCAGAAATTTTGCCAAAAACTTAGTTTTTTAAATAAACTGAATATGTTTAACTGAATTGTTTAACTTATTATGATAAGTTTTTTGTATAAAATATTACGATAATGAAATATAATCATATAAATTTACATTATTTAATTAATCTTTAACTTGTTTTACAATTTTTTTTTTCAGTCGTATCACCGTCATCTCGGCGGGCTTTTATGGTTACTGGGTTGACCTTAACATTGCAGGTAAATTAAGTATTAAATTTTAAATTTGTAGATATATTTTTTAAATTACTTTCTTACTTATTACTATAAAAACAGGCAGTATTTGGCAAATTGCCAATTTCAGGTTCAATTGTTCGTAAAAAAGAAGTATAGCATAAACAGATTAGAACAGGTTCAATGTTTTTATTTCTAATCTAACGATAAAGCTAATATAGAATGCCTATCCTTACCTATGGTTATTTGCAGTACCAGAAGAGTTGCCAATGTATCGCTGACTTTGAACGAGAACTCTGTTTGCATCTCTTTTAAAACACCATATGGTCAGTAAACTGCTTGTTTGCAGACCATCTGATGTTAAATGGACTCTGTAGTCCGTGGACATTCACATATTAAACAGGACTTAAGTCCTACGTGGCGTAGTGCACAGATTCGTTGCCATTTTTGAGGGCTGAGATGTTCGCCTCGTTTGTAAGGTGGCTGGCGTATCCAACCAAAACACAAGTAATGCTTGCAACAGGGGTGGTACCATTTCGGTCGAACTGTTGTTCTAATACCTTGAAAATTATTAACCATTTGAGGTATGTAAGCTGCTGGAATAGAACTCATACCTTTACGGTACCATCGTCACATGATTTATATCGCGATATATAGACAGATATTCTAGTCTAAAGTATACGGAAGTAGATCATTGAACTTAGACTATAGGTGGGAGAACTATAGTTCACCGGGGAAGTACCACCGCCGTCCTCATAATCCACTGTAAAGCATTACTTGTGTTTCGGTTGGAGAGGTGCGGTTACCGGCTACACTTTCAAGCAAGGCGATCTTAGTCCTCAGGAGTATCAACGCATCTATGTTCGAGCTCAGATAGGATTTCGGTCGTGTTTGCGATTGTACATGGATGTCTATGGGGTGCAACTACTTACCATCAGTTGGTTTGCATGCTCGTTTGCTACTCTTCTCACATAAAAAAATAATAGCGGCAAATGACCTATTAATTGCTTATATCATAATTTTTGCTTCCAGGTCATGATGGGCATGATAGTCGTACAAGTATACGCCAAAGATATTTTCTCAAAAGCTGCTCCTACACTTTCTTCTAACGTCTGCTCAGTGATGTTCGCTTTCATACTTTTCTGTGGATCCATTGGAAGTGCGGTCTTCTCTGATAGGTTTGGAAGACGGGTAAGTAATCATTTCTTCTGGAAACTATTAATTATGAATGTCAAGAAGAAATAAAACATACAGAAAATTGTGTTAATTATTCAGAAGTTCTTCAAGATAATCATTGAAATTTACATAGTTTATGGCAGTTTTTACATCAGCTCATAACTATTTAATTAGTTATATACTATCAACTTTGTAAAGAAGCAGAAAATCTGCATTTAAATCGAGAGGTAATATAGTTTTGCACAATTGCCGAGTCATACATAAATGAAACTTCCATCTTAGTTCCCAGTAATTTGATTCTCTTTCCAGTTCCTGATTATCATGTCGTCAGTGGGAGTGGTACTTTGTCTCCTTGGTATGGGGTTGTTGCTCCAAACCAACATCCTTCCAGCCTGGGTGACGGCTGTCATCATCCTCGTGTACTGCTTCGCTTTTATGTTTGGTGCCGGCAGTGTTCCTTACGTGCTTCTTGCCGAGGTCTTTGTGCCTGAGGTATGTAGAGGCTTCAGGAAACCAGCATAAGTGTCGCCTAATTTTAAGAGGTCGCAGAAGCCTGTTTGAGGTCAGCCTCAAACGATGTAACAACATCAAGTTTAAAAAGTGTTAATATCTACCTATATTATCTATATAGAATGTTTTAACTCTAAATACATTTTTTTGTTAAATTTTGTAATTAATATTCATTTTTGTAACTCACTGTCTAGAATTCTATTTTTTTTTATCTTCTCTGTCTGTCTGTCCGTCGGTATTTTCTTTTACAACTTAAAAACGGCTTGATCGATCTTGGTGTAGATTGGTTATATAGCAAGAACATTTGTTTATATAAATAAAAGGTTACATGTTATAATGTAAATACAGATTATGATTGCCATAAAAATCTGTAAATAGGGCTGGTAAAACCTAGTACGCTAAATTCCATATTTTTCCAGGTCCAGAGCATAGCATCAATGCTTCTCATGGAATGGGTGTGGCTTCTCAACTTCCTCCTGTTGGGCATATTTCCGTTCCTCGTGAAGTACTTGGACATCCACGGGTCTTTTTACTGCTTCACTGTCTTTGGAGTCCTGGATATTCTTGTGGGGATCTTCCTCGTTCCTGAAACCAAGGGCCTCACGAATGTACAGATACAAGAGACCTTTCTCAAAAGGCGATAAGTTTAAGCTGTTTAGTATTAGGATAGAAGTAAAGAAGGAGAAGAAAGAAATAGAAGAAAGAATTTATTTGTGATATCAGCAGCATTTATCATCTGTTGGTGGTACAGTTATCGTTAGATCCCATTTTTCGTATATTGACTCTTCTTTGTCGTGTTCAACTTCACTGTGTGATGTTTTTGTATATTAAAAATATCGATGTACTCGATTGTAATAATTTTGATGATAAAATTATGTTGTAGCGAAATTGTAAATATATTTTAAGTCATGGTTTATAATAAAAAATTAAAACATACTATAGGTTATTCTTTTCCTTAGTAAAAATACCAGTTTTTGATCAGTTTAAGTCCCTCTAGGTGAGGTCATTTGCTACTATTGCACAAATTAGACTATGTTTTCCACAGATTTATATGAAATCTTTACATGAAAAATCATCTTAATCGGCAGAGCCATTTTTCCGTGATAGCGTAACAGAGAGACAGAGTTTATGCAATATTACTATGTATAAAATAATTCTTATATTCCGAATGGTGAGTTCCGATTGTGCGTTACCCTTGCGTAGCAAACTAAGAGTCTTAGTCCTGAGGAGTAGCAACTTCGACCATCTTAGTCCTCAGTAGGAGATCTAAGTAGGATCCGATAGGATATGATTTTTTTTTGAGGTCTGATGCAGATGTCTGTTGGCTGCACAGATTATTTAACATCACGTCTGTACGCTTGATAGCTACTCTTTAAAAACAAAGAAGTACAAAAACAACCATCAACAGTCAATTAAAAAACCTTAATCGTGAGTTCCCGTTACAGAAATACGTTAAGAAATACAAAGTCAAGAAGCACATTTCCCAAATCTAGTAAACATTATTACCGTGACAAAATTTAAAACGTTCTCGATCAAAAAATTGAGTGTGATTCAACATATCATTGAGATATCATTCGTCTAATGTTATCAAGGAGTACTTCGATCAATTGTTATTTGAAGATGGACTAGCGTTTGCCTGCATCTTCTCCTACCATAAAAATGATGTTGGTGAATATCTAAACCCAATTTTCTATCTAGTCTTATCCTTTAATAGGTACTCTTAAGTATTTCAGCCGAAAGTGCTGGTATATATAACACAAGGTTTAAAATTCTCAACTATAAACTATAGTTCGACCGGGGAGGTACCACCGCCGCCCTCACAATCCGCCGTAAAGCATTACTTGTGTTTCGGTCGAAGAGGTGCGTTTACCGGCTACACTTTGAAGCGAGGCGACCATCTGAGCACTCAGGAGTAGTAACGCATCTACGTTCGAGCGCAGATAGGATTTCGGTCGTGTTTGTGGTTGTATGTGGATGTCTATGGGCATCTACATATTATAAAACAAAGTCGCTTTTATTGTCTGTACGCTTACATATTTTAAACTACGCAATGGATTGAAATGCGATTTTCATCAATGGATATTTGGCAACAGGGAGATCTCCCTCCAGGCGAGTTGTTGTGCTTGGGGAGCGCCCGTGCTCCCATAGTCTCATTTCGGAGTTTTGTATATATGCAATATATTTAGAAAACTTTGATAGCGTGATTCAGATTCGTATGGCGCCATCTCTTGTCGAGTTGCGGAAAGTTGCCCCAGATAGAGTAATACAAGAGGAAGGTTTATATATGTATATAACACGCGTATTATCGTAGATAACCCCCGAGAAATCAAAGATTTGTAATGTGATGTCGTAAATGTATGATATTTTTATATCACACTGATAATAAAATTAATGTTTGTTGGTTAAAATAATAGTTTAATAAATACTTTGACCTGTATGTTACAGTTACATACTGCATGCCAGTTAAGGTGGATTATAGAGTAGTATGAAAAAAGGTTTTAATACTAAGAATTTTAAAAAATCGTGCGGATAAACGATTTGATTTGATTCACTAGTCGGTTATATATTTGTTAGTAAGAATTTAATATGTACAGAATTCATGTTGATACAATTTTTTATACGTGCAAATGCGTAGCAAAATTTCTTGTCAAATTTTAGTTATATTTCGCGAAATCATTCCCGTGTGTGTAGGTGTGTTCGGATAGTTTTATTGTCAGTATCAAAGATTAGAGGTCGCAGAGAAGCCTGTGTGGTGTAAATGGTGGCTGTTATATATAACATTTTCTATTGAAAATGGGAAAAATTCACCAGGTACAAACTGCGGTTGCAGGTACATTTTCATTTTTATAATAATTTTAACGAATTGTCCCTTTAAATTAAATACTATTTTTTTAATAATAATACTTTGATATGTAAGAAAATACTTTTTTGCTTACTATATAATATATAACTACCCAAGTAACTATTAAATATAAAAATATTTAATAAAATATTATTAACTTTTATTATTTTTATATACATTTATCATATTGATCATTTACATGCTAGAAACGAGCAAAAAATTTAATGAAAAGTAACTATTTAGAAAACTAAAGAGTGTACAAAGGATTATGGAATATTTTATTATATGTAATGTAAAAATTATAATAAAACAGATTTTCACTAAGCTGTTGTCGATTAAACATTAAATATTAGATGAAATACAATTAAATAATTCCAAATAAATTAAAATCTGTTAACACCCCTCTGATACAACCGGTAGGTTTATTTTTAGATTAGTAATTTACACTTAGATAATTATCAATAAAATTATAATCATCATCAATTAATTAAGTTAATAGATAACAATAATAACAATGATAATTAATTATTCATTAAATTGGTCATCAAATTAACGCGTTATTATAAATTAAAATAAATATATTGTTTGTGTAGAGTGTATGTTTGAACGAGTACCACCAAAACACCCATTTTCACAAAACGTCTTACGTTTCATTGGAAAGGTGCGAATGCCGGCTATTGTGTTGATCACGTGATGGTATACAATGTGGTGACCATTTTAGTATTTAGAAGTAGCAAACCATCTGCTTATGACCTCAGAAAGGACTTCCTTCCTGTTCTTTTGTACGTACAACGAGAAACACGATTGAAATCCTATCTAAGCTCGAACGTTACTTCTTCTGAGAACTAAGGTGGCCTCGCTAAAAACTGTAGCCGACAACCGCACCTCTCCAACTGAAATGCAAGTAATGCTTCAAAGCGGATTATAAGGGCGGTGGTGGTACCTCCCCGGTCGAACTGTATTTCTCCCAGCTTTAAAATTAATTAATTTCTAATACGCTAATAACTTAGGAAAATTCATGCATGTCAAAGATATTACATCAGAATGAGTGTGACATTCCAGAATCGTACCCAATAGGCTATTATAGGATTGTACACATATTCTAAATCTTTGCAGCCTCCTTCGGGACCACTCTCACTGGCCTGCTTTTCGTATGGCCGTCATATACTACTAGCATCTACACGCATCAGAACAACACAGTCTTAAGTGGCCCTATGTCCGATATCGAGGTCTCACTTTTTGGTTCTCTACCATCTCTGGGCGCGATGCTGGGTACCGTCCTCACGGCGACGATCATGGATGTCTTTGGGAGACGAAAAGGCGGGTTAATTCTGTCGCTGCCGTATTTGGTAAGATGCTCATCTAGACATAAAATATTTTAGATGTTACATTAACACTATAAAAGGAAAAACTAAGGGCCCATATGGGAGGTACCACCGTGGCCTTCATATTCTGCTGTAAAGCAACTTAAGAACTCAATTTAACACTTTTTAAGATGGTCGAACTGTAGTTCGATAGGGGAGGTACCACTACCATCTCTATATTCTGCTAAAGCAACTAATTGTTGGAGTGGTACTATTGCCGATACACTTACAAGCGAGACTATCCCAGTCCTCAAAAATAGCACGGCGTCTACGCTCACATAAGACTTCAGTTCTGTTTGAGGTTTTCCATGCCTAGTGGTGGACTATGGGCTGCAACTACTTAACATCAGATGACCTGCCTGGTCATCTGCTACTTTTTTCACATAAAATAAAACTTTGTAAGCATCGTTGCCGTTAATGTAGTCCAACCAATACGGTACTTATAAGTCGACTTGAAGCAGTTCATGTGTTTCGGTTAGAATACAGCTATATTGATATGTGAAGCGACTATTTTTGCCATCAGAAAAAAGAACGATACGACCTCAAGTAGATTTTTCAATTTTATTTGAGGTTGTATGTAGATATCTATTGAAGCGACCATTTAATATTAGGTTAGCTCCACGTTCATTAGCCGTTCTTCTAAGCGAAGGACTGCTCACTATTCTTCATAGATCTGCTGCGTATATCGAAGACGTGGTTACGAGGAGGCACTTACCACAAGGAGTTTTAATTGACTCCTAAAGGGTAGCAATAAATACATGTGCAACAACAATCCTATTTAAGGTTTATTACAAATAGCGAACTATCCCAGCTTCCCACAGTTACATTTATGACCTCAAAAATCTTTACAATACTCGTTCTTGTATGCTATAATATGCATAAAAACCTTCCTCTTGACTCACTCTATCTGCTGATTAACAAACCACCTTGGCTTCGTACAGCTTTATTGACGACATCACTTTTTAAAACAATTCTCGGTTTTGTCTGCTATAACATGCATATGAACCATCATCGTGATCACTCTGTCTGTTGATGAAAACTTCATTTAAATACGTTGCCTAGTTTGAAAGTAGTAGAAATCTATGCGTAGAGTAAAGCCAGGTACAGATGTCGTCATAATCAATCATTACCTACTTCTCTTCTGCTTTAGAGAGCTGTACCATGAAGCTTATTGAACAGTAAATCTATTTTTCTAATGAATATCTCTGTTACAGCTTTCTTGGATTATGATAGATTCGACTAGTTCTTCGATAGTAATTTTATTAGCAAGGTTTGTGAGTGGCACAGCAGCTGGAGCCTTTCTCGTTTATGCCCCCATTTTTATATCAGAGATAGCTGAAGAATCTATCCGGGGAACTTTGGCTACTGGTAAGTTTATATTGGGAATGGTACAATTCTATGAACTTCACTTGCGACCGCTTGCTTGCCACAGTGTGGCACAGTTGTGTTCTGATTTAAAGGGTATGTTCAGATGCGAAACGATCATAACAAGAGTACGGTAAAGGATGTAAGACAAGTTAATTTGGAGACATTTAGTCTTACTCCTTATAAGTAAGAGCTTATGTTTTATACTCTACTACTCTCTTTAGGATTCGTGTACTTTATGGAGTTGGATACAGATGCAATAACTACTTAATATCAGGCTGACTGCATGCTTATTTGCTTAAGAAGTGACCATTGGTGACGTGTCTTCTGAAGCATATAATCAGGCGTTTTTATTACCACTAACAGTCAGCTATCCAATTTCGGACTGCACCCGATATTGCTGAATATTATTTGATAGTTTGCGATCTACACGATCTCCAATACGCACTTCCGGAATTATGTAACTTATGACTAACAAAATTAAATTTATTTCTATATAAATAGATAATCTATAGAAGATAGTCGAGAACACGCTTCGTGAAAACAATTTTGATAATAGTAGACATTATGTTACTATCCAAGATTCGGTGTGAAGTAAAGAAAACCATATTGAAACGTAGATAATATTTATCAGTAAATAGGATATTAATATAAGTCTCATTTCGTGCATTTCATAGATCTTTATCTCCTTTAGTCTGGTGACTTGATCATAAGACCAACATAGCTTTGATAAGCCTAATCTATTCATACGCCCTATATTTCGAAATTGTTATGCTTATGTTCAATATTATTTGTCCGATATCAATACATTTCTTCTTCTTTATTCTTTGAAGATAGAACATACTCACATTCACCACCACCATCAACGGCACATTTGAGGCGGGAGAACGTTAGTTCGACCGAGGAGGCAATACCGGCGCCCTCATAATCTGCCATAAAACATTACTTGTGCTTCAGTTGGAGAGATACGGTTGCCGGCTTCACTTTAGAGCGAGGCAACCATCTTAGTCCTCAGGAGTGCTACTCCTACGCATCTACGTTCGTGCTCAGATAGGATTATAGTTGTGTTTGTGGTTATACGTGGATGTCTATAAGAGTATGAAATGGGCGTGCAGGCCACCTGATGTTAAGTGGTCACTGCAGCCCATGGACAAGCACGTCCAATTTCAAATAGAACGGAAGTTCTATTTAAGGATGGACGCGGATGCGTTCCTACTCTTGAGGATTAAGATGGTCGCCTCCAATAATGTGTATC
>DWON01004062.1:0-16889 GCA_018251015.1 Phocides pigmalion okeechobee | reverse complement strand
TTATTTTATTTAATATTAATCTTATGTTCTTTGTACACCCTTAAAGGGTAGGATAAGAGACGGCCCATAACTTTTTTTTACTATCATCTTTGTTACCTTATCCAACAAGAAATAAATGATTATGATTATAATTCAATAACTCACTGCGGTACCCAAAAACGGGCTCGTTTCAAAAACATCGTTTACACAGAACTGTGTCGCTGTGACGCTGTGAAATAGTGTTTAATTCATCTGGATGTTGACACAATTAATATGCTCCGGCCGCCGACTCTTCCGGACAGTGTGTAATGCACGTTATTTTGCAAATTGTATATAGCTTTCGGAATTAATGTGATGAAATACAAGTTATGATACATTGTGTTCATGAAATTGTTTGAACGAAAATTAACATGTCAATTTTAATGAAATATTTTTTCAAAGTAGTCAATTCAATCTCAAGTTGTTCGATACGGCTAGAGTCGGCTACGATGTGACAAGAGGGCTGATTCATATCTCGGCCATAAAAAGCGAAATTGAAAACAAAAAATAATAACAATACAAAAAGTAAAAAAACTGCAACTTGATTATTATTCCCGGGATGAGTTCCCATGAGCTGGCAACATTGCCTCGTTAAATAGATAAGCTAAATAGGTGTGTAAAGGTGGGTAAGGTAAAGGGTAAGAAGCTAAAAAGGTTCAAAGGGAGAAGTATATTTCGACCGGGAAGATACCGCCGCCGCCCTCATAATCTGTCGTAAAGCATTACTTGTGTTTCGGTTGGAGAGGTGCAGTTGCCGACTACACTTTGAAGCGAGGCGACCATCTTAGTCCTCAGGAGTAGCAACGTACGTAGATGTCTATGGGCTGCGACTACTTAACATCAGGTGGTATGCATGCTCGTTTAGCTACTCTTCTCACATAAAAAAGCTAATTCTTTGACTGAATTAATTTTCTTTGTTTACTGATATTTGTAGCAAAGACCTATATGGCTAAGATTAGAACTAACTTGCACGGATAGTCACGATTTGTCAAATGTGGCGAAACTGATTCCTTTTTCGATAAATATGTAGGATAATTCAAGTTACATCGTATTATGTTATGTGATGTTAATCTTTATTGTGCTTGCACAATATTGTGTAATCTTGAAATATTACAAAACAAAGTCCCCTGTCGCGTCTGTCTGTCTGTTCGTGATAAACTCAAAGCACAGTCAACACCAATTTTCTGTGCATAATGCGTGAGAAATATAAGAAAATATGGAGTGAAAAACAGAAATTTTGTTCACGGAAAAGGCGAGTAAATGCGTCACGATTCGGAAACTATATATTTTGCGAAATTGCGAGTTAACGAGGAAAATATACCGAACACGCGCCGGGAGGCGCTGACGAAACAAAACACAGTTTACCCTGTTTTAGGGTAAAAATAACAATTACCCTTTTAACTGAAGCTAAAATTAACTTTGACAAAATATATATGCCTTTAAACTGAAGCTGTCCTCCTCCTAGGTGAAAGATGCACTTTTAACTGAAGCTATAATAAATTTAAAGAAAGCTGTCCTCATCCTAGGTCCTAGGGTCCAATCCCTGAAATATTTGCCGAATAATATCGCCGGATAACGCTTAATGTCTCATGGCACTGCATAAAAAGCCGGTCTTTTGAAAAATCCACGTAAATCTAAATAAAATTATAAAAATCTTTAAACTAATTATTTGTTCCGCTTAGCTTTGATACCTTTGATCCGTAAGGCTCGAGTGGCAAAAAATTTTTCAAACACTTAGTGATCAAGTCAGCCTTCATAATCCGCCATGAAGAAAGTCTTGTGCTTCTACATGCGAGGTCAGATCGAACTTTTGTCCTGTTTGAGCTTAACATCAGGCGATGCATGTTTTCACAAAAAAGTTAGTGGGTTCAACAGGATTGAACCTTATTTTCGTGGGTGGTCTTAACACCGTGAAATGGAAAGGTCCAGGCCTCGGGCGTTTGAATGGCGGTAAAGTTTCTCTCACGCGCTAGAAAGTCCTGGGATACAGGTCAAAGGTTAGGACGCCATAAACTATGTGAATTGTGAACACGAACGCGACAAAGATAAATGATTTTGTTTTACGTCATATGATTTTGGTGGCAGAACTACTCGATCGGGGTGCCATCGAGGTACCATCGTTTTAGTCCTCAATAGTAGTAACGCAAACTTCTTGCTCAGATATAACTTTAGTCCTGATTGAAGTTAAATAAGAATATCCATCGGCGGTAGCTGAATACTCAAAATAAGATTCCTATCCTCAAATAAGGGGTTTAACTTTTAACCCTAGAACCAAAATATTTTGCGCAAAAAATAATTTTCTGTTGTTGCGTGGAAGGTCTGTCATAACAAAACTGGTTCAACGGTTTTCAAAATCGGCTACCTGCCTCTAAAGCCTCCAGAGTAAAGTAATCTGATACTTTACATAGTACAATATAAAATTAGGTATTTAGCCCGAAACTACTTACTATACGGACAGTTCGTAATTTCGCAAAACTCGTAAAAAAATTCAAATTTATCTTAATTTGGAGAATTTCTTTGCGACTTTTTCAGAATCTAAGGTCAGAAATTAAGGGAGGGATGTGTCTTTCCGATTACAATATTTGTAAGGGTATTTAAATCACTATTTCGTAACAAAAGGATTTCCCAACAAGTAGGCTAAGTGAGCTTACATGTTAGGACTAGGGTTGCCACTTAACTGTAAGTTAAATATTAATTTAAACTAATATTATCGCGGAATTTATTAATTGTGCTATGTAACGGATACTTACGATTAAGGAATTTAATTGCTTATATTTTGAGCCAGTTTGATTGTCGTCACGCTTAAATAGTTTTCGTGAGTTACATATCCAAAAATAATCTATAAGTTAAAACTTAAGAGCTTCCCCCAGAGATATTCTCACAGGATATGTCTCTTCAAACAAGGTGCAAAGAGAGCTCTCCTCCAAAGTCTGCGATGCTGCGACCTCTGGTGTTGCAAATGTCTATCCATAAACAGCGATGATAGCTGTCTATGAGGTGGCCCGTCAGCCTTTGTGTTAGGCTAATCTATAAAAAAAAGGTTTTACACCTATTGCAACTAACCGCTTATCTTTCAGTAAATTAAAAGATAATCCAAAACAAATGCTACAGCCATTCCAAAAAACGACTAAAATATTCCTCTTCTTTCACACACTTTCTTTTTCTCTTTTCATAGTTTATATACTCTCTAGATTATATAAGTTGTTTTTTATTATAATTACTTTTAAGGATTTAATTTCCCGCCCCTTGCACGTCGATGACTTAAACCCAAAAATTTTTCTTCTACGAAAAATAGCTCAACGCACCCAAAAGTTTTCTCTTCGAAAAATATCTAAATTTTATTTATTTTTTGCAAAATTGCGTACCCTACTTAAGCTTCTCAAAGCAGTAAGGAGAAAAAGGAAGTCTCTAGAGACTTTTCTATAAAGACTACTAAATCTTTTACAAACTATTCGTTGAGAGGCTCTCGGCGACCGTCAGCGAGGAACTATAATCCTTAAATGGATGTATTTTTAACAAGAATATAAAAAAAATAAACTAATACTATCGCGAAATTTATACATTTTACTTTGTGGTCACGGCTAAAGTGACCTGGTTAAGCCGTGAGCACGACCCATGCAACTAGTTAGAAATATAAGCAATCAAAAATCAAAAAATCCGTAAATTGAGTACCCGGAACATATAGTAAAAAGTATAAATTCCGCGATAATATTAGCTTACAATCAATTCTTAAAACCAATTATAATAAAAGCCTAACATAAACAATCGAGTGAGTCCGTGCCCATACGGCGTAGTGCCAAGAACACTAGCCGCATTCCCGAGTTAAAAAACAATCACAATTTTCTGTACGAGATATTAACTAGCCCTGTGCAAAACGAACGCAGTTGTCTTCGGGAGATATGAACCAACCCTCATGTCATCAGCAGCGGCGATTAAACGTGATACTTAAGCTTGGTACTTGAAAAATTATTTGACACTCGGACCCCACACACCAAAGGCTTTGAAGCCAAGCGGAATAAACACGTCACTGCTAAATGAAACATATTTACGCCGCTTGGCTTCTGCAGCCTACTACGTTTAAGTTTAAAAGTAGGATGTAAAGTAGCTTATGCCTTATTGTTTATATTTGAACAAGAGCCTTAGCAGCCTTATATGTTATTCACTTCTATCTAAGAACTTTGTTTCCACGTTCCAGTCTTGCTTTTAAGGAAATTTATGTTTATTGTTATATGGCTGTCCTTCACGCACGTTCACCCGAATGACGTATGCTCCCTCCTTGTCTCCTCTGACTGAGGGTGATTGCTCAATCCCTGAGAATACTAAACCCAACTGAGGTCAGTACTTGACACCGACCAGTTCCCTTTGCCTGAACGGTGGAGAACAGCACTAGTAGATTCATGATCCTTTGCCTGGCTAAAGATGATTACCTCGGGGCCTGCAGTCTACCTAGATCAGATCTTGACATGAGCCCTAGTTTCGTTCTCAACAGTAGCCTGTATGACAACACCGCCACACTCGCCTTGCCCCCGCGTTAGATGATGACAGAGGGAGAGACTTTGAGTTTTATATTTTATAGCAATTTTTATACAAATATGTAATCTGTATGTGTCACAGATCGCAGTCACGGCATTTTTAATCTGTGTGACGTCCAAACTGGCTTGTACCGCGCGAATCGCGATACAGTCAGTCAGGATGTTTTATCGCCTGTCAGCTTGTATGTACAACACGATTACAAATGTCTTCAATTTTTTGCGGTTTAGATTTATACTAGCAACCTGCCACGACTTTTTCCTGAACTTTTTGGAGTAATTAAAAATCGATTTTGGTTTAACACGCTGCCTAAAAATTAAAAATAAATTTCGAAAACTACAATCCGATTGCAAATTGATTTAAATGATCAAAAAAATATAAAATAACATTTTTACCATGATTTTAAACCAATATCATTGGGGAATTTACACATTTTGTAATGTATCAAGTAGTTGGGTATAAACTTAAATTAGGCGTGACCACGAGCCATGCACTGATTCGAAATATCGGTAATAAAAAAACGTTAATGTTGAATTAATTTTGCTTTTAATTTCTTCTTCTCTTCTTTTTCTTTAGTTTCTTTCGCCGCCATTTTTTTAAAACGAAACACCTTACAACTCTGTCGTTGTTTATTGACGTTCAAAAAGAGTTCTATAAGAAATCTACTTTCAATAAAAATATTTTGATTTCGTTCTTTTTGGAATATGAAGTAAACTATTATCTCTTTTGGCAAATTATTTCCCACTTCTTGTTTTCTTTTTACGTAAAATATCTATCTATCTTTTTCCTCTCTGTCACAAAGATGCGCGTACTTGTTACGCCGCCATGCAATTCGGTTCGGCATACGTGAGCTCACTTCGTAATTTTCGTCTCAGCACGCCACTCAGGTAAATGCTGTACTCTGGTATGATATAAGACTAGTTTCTAACCGCGTTTTTACCCTTTCTAACGTCATTGTGAAACTGTATCTTTCAATCTGCCTTTTAGGCACGCATTTTCAAAAATTCATAGTGTTCGTTTACGTTATATGAAACAAACAAACAAAGAATACATATATGAATCTCTAACATAATAAATATCTATCTCGGTAGTAATTAACAACCCCTATTTCCACCTCTTCAAGTTTTATTTTCGTGACGAAAGTTAGCCTATATCTCCCTCCAAAGCCTAATGTTTTTATATCTTAAAATTCATCCAAAAAGATTCATCCGTTTTGACGTGAAAACGGAACAAACAAACATACACACTTCGCATTTATAATATAAGTAGGACGTTGCCCTGTTTTAAATATAAAGTAAAATAAACAAAAATAAGAATACTGTTGTATGTCATAAATATAAAATATGTCAAAAGTTACTAGTGTAAGTTAGTGGTTGCCAGATACACATTATTAGAGGCGACCATCTTAGTCCTCAAGAGTAGGAACGCATTGCGTCCATCCTTAAATAGAACTTCTGTTCTATTTGAGATTGGACGTGGTTGTCCATGGGCAGTGACCACTTAACATCAGGTGGCCTGCATGCCCGTTTCTCACTCTTTCGTAATAAAAAAAAACTTCTAGAATAATCTGAAACCTAGTTCTTTAAGTCAATCAAAAGAACAATTAAATGCGACGTGTATTATAAATCTAACCGCTTTATGTCATGAAGTTACACCTAACCTCAATCCCACTTGATGGCTCGACCGCAAAATGGTAAGCTTAATAAAGAAAATGTGTCAAGTAGGATTGCGGAATGGAATTTCAAGAATTATAAATGTAATGTATACTCATATACGAAATAAAAATGCCACGTTTTTTCTAACTATAAACATAATTAAAATAACATAACCTCTATTAAAGTAATAAACAAACACTATTAAAATTATGTACTTTAATTTATACTCTTTTGGCTCAGACGAGACCATACTGGTCTGACACGCAAAGCGTTCTGCGTTCGGTACACGGCCAAGCAGACATCGGAATGACGAATCACTTTTCTGTCCTGAGTCTAGGTGTTTCTTACGTGTCCATTGCGAATATGAAACAAGGAACCTTAGTTTGGGGCTACGGAGTCTAGAAAGCTTTAATTAACTAACTACTAAATATCATGTTGTATTTGCAATATTCATGTTGCATGTGCAAAATTGAAAAACCAAAATTGCGTGTCTGGGATTGGAACCCCAGACCGGCGTGATAGAAACCAGACTCCTAATCTTGAGAGCACGAAAGGTGGGAGAACTACAGTTCGACCAGGGAGGTACCACTACCGTCCTCATAATCCGTCGTAAAGAATTACTTGTCTTTCGGTTGGAGGTACCATTGAAGGCTATACTTTGAAGCACGGCGACCGTCTTAGTTCTCTGGAGTAACAACGCATCTATGTTCGAGCTCAGATAGGATTTCAGTCGTGTTTGTGGTTATACGTGGATGTCTATGGACCGCTACTACATAACATCAGGTGGTATGCATGCTCGATTGCTATCACTCTTTCACAAAGACGTTATCGGCGTAAATAAGCGTGAATATATATTTTATGACCGTAGACACGGAACAGACTATAGGGCGTGGTGTCACAGGGTGTGTTAGCTATGGTGCGGCAGACTGGGTTGGGCAAATTATACTACCATACCATTAGCTAAATTATACGCATTATGACACCAATGTTCTAAATACTTATAACTCATATTTATCTCTAAATATTATAAAACAAAGCGCCCCGTCGCGTCTGTCAGTCTCTTCGTGATAAACTCAAAAAGAACTGGATGGATTTTCTCAGTTTTCAACAACGGGTAGTGATTCCTGAGGAAGGCTTTGGTGTATAATATGTTCAGTTTTATTTTGTAAATTGGGCGAGAAATTAAATAGTTAAATTCAACATAGTAATTCAGTCGTTCGAAATAGATTTTTCTAATATTGTTGTATGTTACTATTTGTAACTGGATGCATGTATGAAAGAAAAAGTATATAAGTAAATATTGACTTTATTAAACTTAATAATTATAACCACATAAGTATACACGATATATCTTCCGCGGGAATTTAAAAAATAAACTCTACGAGTGATTTACTGGAAAGATATACATATGTATTGTATGCCTAAAGTTTGAGAGACTTTTTTGCGAAAACTATTTTCTTGTTCTTATTAATGTAATTTTGCACGCGGCTCTGCTAATTTAAAAGTCAATATAATTATACATACATAAAATAATAAACGGTTGGCAATAAACTACCGCCGAGTCAAAAGGTGTTCCGTTTTGGAGTAGAAGCGGCGAAAGAAAACCCAAAACACACACACACAAACGAGACACTATTGCTTCACGGCGGATTGTGAGGGTACCGATGGTACCTCCCCTGTCAAACTTTAATTCTACTATCTGTCAAATATGCAATAGGTGCCTCATAGGTATCGTTCAAAAATGTACAGATACCAGTGATAAATTAATCAGTTCGCGTGTCTATCGATATTGGTACGGTCACGGATTTTTATCTATTAATTTCAGTTATTTCAACGATTATATCACTGCCTCACTGTCCCTTTGAATAATAAATTATGCTTTTTTTCAAAGTATAGTATAAAAACTTCATTTTCACAAAAAATACAAACCAAAATGTCCACTCACCCCACAATACCCAGTCAGACCCAGAAACAAAATCTCAATTCATCTTTTTTAAAATTTGGATGAGGATCGAGCACAAAACTTCCTACATGACATCGGTCACTTTTATACAAAAAAATACACTACACTCGAATGTATTATTATATTAGCATTTTGTTAAAAGCTGATATGACACATAATAATTTCGGTCACTAACAGTCCATCCCACTATAGCTGTGCCTGACGCTGTTTTTCTCTCTGTACAGATTTCTATCGGTAACGCGGCCGTGTTGGGTTACTATGACCTTAAACCATTTTTTTGCAGACCCTCATCGAACAGCATGTATGAATAGTAGTTACTACATAGTCAGTATATAATTAATATAACTTTTAGTAATATCTTTACTTTCCCTGTGGCGAACAAAACTGCTGTGTTGCGGACATTATGTCTGTAGATTCGTAGATAATACACATTTTAAAATACAATATTACAGTGGATTGTCGGCGCATCTTTAATCTAAACAAACATGCACCAATTTAGTGCCGCCTCCCGCAACGCTGACCCGAGCTTATATATGAGCCAGTCAATGTTAAGTAAGCTTGGACTGAAACCTACAATAATTTCAAATCAAGAAATAGGAATGGAACATCGTAATATTTTAGTGCTTACGTAAACTAGGTCAAGGATTTTCGCTAAAATATTTCTAGATTACTTGACATTTTCTTAGAAGACGACTGCTCCATTTATTTCACGACGCCCACGTTATTTGCCAAGTAATTCACTTAACGTGTGAAATATACTAGTAATGTAATAGAAGCAACTTCTTTAATAAGTGAGGAATAAAATAAGTAAGAAAGGAATCTTCTTCCATCTCAGTCGTCAGGAGTACTCGTATGTAATCGACTTTAGGAACTCGTGTTCTATATGGAGTTGGGTCACATTTCTATGGGCGACAGCATCTGCTTATTATCAAATGGACTGATGGCGAGACTACCAATTTCATAAAATAGAATACTTAATGTTATTGTCAGGAAATCTTCAAAGAAAACAAAAATAAGGATAGCTCCTATACTGTTTTATATTTAAGAAGGATGCAGAATAACAAGCCGATTTCAGTCAATGCTTGCTTATGAAGTCTTTGCTTATATTTGCACGTATCTTCCAATACTCCCAATAAGGCTTATTTTTTGGAAAAGTTTTCTTTCCTTCAAAGAAAGCAAAGCATTACTTGTATAAAACACAGTAGGGAGAATACAAAGTCACAAATCAATCGCAATCGTTGTCTGCTCATGCAGTCCAAACTTATGCACACAACGTCCTAATATTCTCAATAAGAGCTTATTAAACAATAATTCTAGAAATTCTTGCTACGACCTTCAAACAAAGCATCGGAAAGATTGCTGTTAAAAACAAAGCAGTAACCATGACGGCCTTCTTCAGATATTATGTATTTACTATCGTTTACACAGTCGTTACTTGTGATTAAACATAACGTCAGTCAGTGCTACTTATACAGATGTCACTTACCGTTGCACACGTCATAATATTCTCAATTATAGATTAGTACAGAAAATAATGTGAGATAAGCCTTACCCCAATACCCCAAAAAACACCTAAAACACTCGTGCTACAAACCCGTAGCAAGAAACAGATTAGCAGCCGTTTTCAGTCATTGTCTGCTTATGCAGTCGTTGCTTACGGTTTTTTTTATGTGAGAAGAGTAGCAAACGAGCATGCAAGCCACCTGATGGTAAGAAGTCGCAGCCCATAGACATCTATGTACAAGCACAAACATGACTGAAATCCTATCTGAGTTCGAACATACGATGCGTTGTTACTCCTGAGGACTAAGCTGGTCGCCTCGCTTTAAACTGTAGCCGGCAACCGCACCTCTCCAACCGAAACACAAGCAATGCTTTACGGCGGATTATGAGGTCGGTGGTGGTATCTCCCCGGTCGAACTATAGTTCTCCCACCTTTAAATCGCAGGTTGCGCAGAATATCGTAATATTCCCAATTAGAGTTTATTAAAGACAATAATGCTAGTCAAGCCTCACCACAATCGTCAAAGAAAACACCTTAAACTATAAAAAGTAGGAAAGAGATTCGCAGCCCTTTTCAGTCATTGTCAGCTTATGCACTCGTTACGGTTGCACACAACGTCGTAATATTCCCAATCAAGCTGATTAAAGCAAATATTCCCACTAAAAGTCACTCACGTTCTGTCTGCCACCGCTATCTTCGCATGTTTTCAACAACATTTTCACGCACAAAAATATTTTGAAAAACTATAATTATTCCGAAATTTTTAAATTTCACCTTTTTGTACGTAATACGTAAAATCGCGAAGTTTTTTTTTAAATTCTGTGTATTTTAAACGATATTTAATATAAGAAACGTAATCAATAAAACAGCAGTTACATGTAATGTTAAAAAATTTATGAGCGAATGATTTTTTTGAGAAGAAAGATACTCATTTATATTTACATTATTTTCAAACATACAATGGAATGTATCACAATTTTATTAAATAAATCTATACGATGAATATTTATTGACACGACTCGAAGAATTTGCACAATTTATTAAAGCAATTTCTTAAAAACGCGTCGATTATGTTATAACAAATTAGCTTAAGAAACGATGTTTTCGCTAATCATTTGACGAATTAACGCGTCTCGAGGCATCTGCATCGAGGCCCGACTGTGCCAAATGTTCGCGACTCCTGCCTACGCCGACGGTACACTCGGGGAAAACTGTCAGTCGTCACGCCTATCCGATTTCATACTGGCCTTTTGTTTGCGACCTAGTGCCTATTCTATAGACAAATGTGATGTATGAAGAACAAGTTCCCGCGTTAAAGCCAGGCTCGGCGTCATTTTGAACTAATTTTAAAATGAAAAAAGGTAAAGAAGTTTCATTTGATGTGTTATAATTTTTTTATATGTAATAAACTAAGCCTTACTGGCCTGTTCTTTGCGACTTAGCTATACTATAGAGAAACGTCTGTATGAAGAATAAATCACGTATTAAAAACAGATTCAATATAACGATTAGACCGACTTTGATAAGTAAATGGCATAACGTATTGTTTTTTAATTAAATTTCTTATATCTTTTCTATTTTTTTTTATTCCAATCTTAAAAAGAACAGAAGTTCTATTTAAGGATGGACGCGGATGCGTTCCTATTCTTGAGGCCTAAGATGGTCGCCTCCAATAATGTGTATGCGGCAACCACACCTCCCCAATCGTAACACAGCGGTGGTACCGCCCAAGGCGAGCTCTAACGGCTCAACCACCTTTTCACATACATACATCAATAGTACTTAATCGATACATCAATAGTTTTTGATTTAACCTCTATATGGATAATAATAACTATATATACTCATATGTAAATATGACTATGATTTTGTTGAACATATTAAATTTATAAATATAGTTTACATAAGAGTCTTATTAAGTATTTGTTGAGATAGAAACTTGAACTTTCCTCCGTCGCCCACGAACATCGGTAACCTGCGCTGAAAGTATATTACGGAAAACTCTCAGACCCTTGAAGTACTTTATAGAAAGCTCTCAAGCCCTTGAAGTACTTAATAGAAAACTCTCAGGCCTTTGAAGTGCTTTATAGAAAGCCCTCATGCCCTTGTTGTAGTTTATAGAACACCCTCAGGCACTTAAAGTACTTTATAGAGAATTCTCAGCCCCTTGAAGTACTTTACAGAAAACTCTCAGACAAGCAGTTTACCTCGTGATATTTTCTATTAACGTCAACGCAAATGATCATTAACTTTTTACACGCACATAACTTCTAAAAATCAGAGGTGTGTGTCAGAGATTCAAATCCTGTACCTTCCGTGTTACTACCGAAATGTTACTACTAAAAAATACTTTAAAAACTTAAATTCCGCGCATATTTCATCCGCAGTACATCTGTTTCAAATTGTTAATTCACGTCGCAGTGCGGAATTGAATGAGATTTTTTGCGACAACCATTAAAATAATCTGCCTACTACGTATCTCGTTCCACGGTAGTACGTAGGCGAGGATCCAAATTAACTATTGATTTTGTATGGGTATCTGTGCTTTCTGATTATAGGTTCAGATAACGTTTCAATAATACGCTTTATTTTACTAACGTTAACCTGCGGAAATTCGTAATTTGAAAAATAATTTCTTAAAAAATTACTATAATTATTCTGAGTGATTGCTCAGTTCTAAGATATAGCGTGATGATGTATAGCCTATATCAAGACCAGAGTTACAGGTATTCTTTCAACAGAATTTAAGGTAGAATAAATCTACAATTTTCAAATCTCTAAATATTATAAAACCAAATCGCTAGTCGCGTCTGTCTGTCTGTTCATGGAATACTCAAAGAGTACTAGACGGATTTTCTCACAATTTTTAACAACGGGTAGATTGGTTCCTGAGGAAGGTTTTGGTGCATAAGTTGAATTTATTTGAAAATTGGGCGAGAGATTAAATAGTTAAATTGAATACAGTAACTCAGTCGTCGTTCGCAATAGATGTTTCTAATTGTTAGTTTTTGCAACTAGATAATGACTGGATGCATGTATGAAGGTAAAATAATATAAGTAAATACAAACTCTATTACCCTACCGAAGCTGGGATGGATCACTAGTGAAATACAAAGAAATAACGAACGAGGAACGTTTCGCTATTAGAGTAAGAATTAATAACGAACAACGTTAAGTAGTGATAGCCGAATTGATGGCTAGACTACGATTTACATCTCTGATTTATCGATATAATATGCACGTATTAGAAATTAAGTTTCTTCAACAGCGAAAGAAATATTATAAGGAAACTTGCTTACCCGAGATCTCTCCATTGGTTCTTAAAGGCAGACTACTAATCTGCACTTTCCTAGCGTAGTAAACCATGACCTAATCCTTCTCGTGCTAAGGCCTGTGCCCAGCAATAGACCATTTTTCTAGTGTTGTAGACTATGACGTAATACTTTTCGTACTGAGAGAAGAACCGTACCAAACAGTAGACCATATTGCTTAAGGGCTAGACTGACTTAATCCTTCTCGTACTGAGAGAAGACCCATGCCCAGCAGTAGACCAGTTTACTACCGTTGTAGACTAAGACTTAATCTTTATCGTCCTGAGAGACAGAACCTGTAACCAGCTGTAGACTATTTTGGTAACGTAATAGCCTATGACGTATTCTTTCTTGTATTCAGGAGACACCTTTTGAGTAGTAAATTACTTTGTAGATAATGACTGAATCATTCTCGTGCTAATGGAAGACCTGTGCTCGACAGTAGACCACTCTGTTGGCGTGGCAGAATCCTTCTTATGCTGAGAAGACCTATGTCCAGTAGTACATAAATTTGCGAGTGGGGTAGACTATACTCTGATACTTCTCTTGCTGGAGGCACCCATACCCAGCAGAAAGCCACTTCGTTAACGTGGTAGATTATGACCAAATGTTTCTCATGCTGAGAGCAGACAATAAAGCATATTTGATAATTGTTTGATGATGATGTCCTTGTATTATGAACAATGTTTTATATACATAAAATTACAATTAATTGTTATAACAATAGACCATAAGCGGATACAGAGTTATCACTTACATTGATCTACAGAATAGTTAGTAAAGAATACAACACTGTTGAAAAATAAGTTTTTTATATCCAAAGAGTAGCAAACGAGCGTGTCTGCTGTTAAATGATCACTACATATCTGGATATCCACTCTCATCGTCAAACAAAACATAGGTCTCATTAGACCGATTATGAAGCCCTATCAGAGGGATTATAAGTACTATACGGGCTATAAGTTTCAGAGAGATTATAAGTCGATGGGTTGTTAAAATGTCTGCCTCTTGTGTATGAGTATCGCTATACTATTTTTTTCATCAGTTAACTTCTATAGACTGTAATGGGCTGTAATAATCACATAGATTTTTTAAATGTTAGAAGAGAAACAAACGAGCATGCAAGCCACCTGATGATAAGTAGTCGCAGCCCATAGACATCCACGTACAACCACAAACACGACTGAAATCCTGTGAGCTCCAACGTAGATACGTTGCTTCTCCTGAGGACTAAGATGGTCGCCTCTTTTCAAAGTAGCCGGCAACCGCACCTCTCCAACCGAAACACAAGTAATGCTTTACGGCGGATTATGAGAACAGCGGTGATACCTCCCCGGTCGAACTATTGTTCTACCACTTACTATAGTACTATACGGGCTATTATAGGCTATTATATAATATGGGCTTTCATGAACTAAAATTTCTGCCTATTGTGTATGTGTATCCCTTTCCAAATTGAGGTTTCTCTGCACTTAACTTCCACGGGCTGTTATGGGCTCTAATAAATAGACGAAATCATCTAAAGGATAATAGATGTAATTATAATCAAACTTGTTCATCGTAAACTAATCTCTATCGTACTTAATTGATTATTAATATACGCGCCAATCTTTTATCATGTTATTTGCGCCTATAATTAAAGTAGCACTTTTATTGTACTTTATGCATGTGAAAAATTATGTACAATGTATACTTTGTTGGTGCAATTTTAAATAAATAAATAGATGTAAGCGAAACGTTTAGCTTTGATAAAAATAAGTATAGAAGCATTAAAAATGGTTACATAAATCAGTGTTTAGACAACTATTTGGTAACCAGTTATAACATGAATACAAAACCAGCCGATTAAGAGAAAGTGTACAAAAAATCGGCTAATACAATGCCTACATAAGAAATTTTTGGCAAAACGTCAATTGAATAATTCACATATTAAGTAGGCACTTCACATGCATAATTTAATAACGTTCGTGTATAAAATATTTCCTTAATATTAATATTTTATTGACTGGTTACGTGTGCAACTTATGTCACGAGTGAGTTTCGCTACCAACGGTTACCCGTCCAAATCCACGCCCGACGTAGCTTTACTTTGTCGATCGTTTCTTCGGGTCTAAGCTACGGGCTCTGGCTTCATGCAGTTACAATCATTAGATATAATAAGACAAATCTTAGTTTGTATTCGTTGATGTTATACGAATGCAAAAAATACAATATTTATGTGAATTGTCAGCATATCTTCAGTCTAGCGAAAAGAGCTCCAGTTTAGTGCCGCCCCCCGCAATCCTGACTCGGTGTAATATAATATGCGGGCCGCAGTCATTGTTAACGAATCCCTTACAGCTAAACGTCGAGAGCTTTCGCAATGAACTAAATATTCTGTGAGCTTTTAGCTGTATAAAACGCTTTCAAGTCTCACCTCGAATCCTGTCTAGACAGGGGTGCTTGCAAATAGGGGTTGATTTTACGATCGAGGTAAACTACTATTAAATGTCAAACTGACATCTGATACGTGAGTTTGAATGAAATTATTTTTAACACTAATTATTCCCTGCGTATTACCCATCATTAATAGCGACCGTAGCATGATTTTAGATAGCCTGATGATTTAGATAGCCAATGGACTATGAAATAAAAAAATAATATTTTCAATTTTGGTAGTTCTTCAGACTGTCAAATCTAAACGACACAATTATCTCATACTGGTGGCATCAATACTGCGCAATTTTTTTAACGTTTACATAATAGATGTAGAATAAATGTCCTGCTGACGTGTTACTAGAATGCTAGGACATGGGGCTTTTCAAAAAGAGTGCAAAGAGAGTTCTCCTTTAAATCCAATCATGCGGCGACTCCTCTGATGTCGCAAATTTCCAGGGGATGGTGACCGCTGTTATTAGAGGATCCGTCTGCCGTTTCTTTAGTTACTTTATAAAATGAAAGTAAAAGTTTATTTATAAAAAAGACCTTACACTTCATATATTTATTTTATGCTATTTTACGTACTAGAAGCTTATTTGCTTTGCTGCAAGCCTTTGTAACCCATGGCTAGGATTGGACCACCTACAACTGGAGACGCCTGGAACATACTCCGCAACGCTGTTTCAATGCTCATTGGGTACTTCGTTATCTGTATCGGTTGCTTTACTACATATCTTTAACAATCCACACTACAGCGTAATGAGTACGTTACCAGACTGCTCCAGTTATAGCCAGGAATCAGTGGGCCGTAAACACTTTGGTTCAACAACAGACTACTTGGTACGATATCGTTTTAGTGAAGCTAAATGCTGACGTAGGCGTAAAACGGCATAGTTTATATCATAGTTGATTCGGCATTGGCAATGATAAACTCATTCCGCCATCGTTTGCGAAAATGACTCTTTTATTAGCCGGCCTCAGACTGACATCTTCATGGAATTTATGCGATTAATATCAGCGTGACCCAGCCTTGACTAGTGGAAATAGATTTACACGCAAAAGTGGCCTTTCGATTACGCCTTCGTCTACACACTATCCTAGATTTTCGACATGCGATAAAAATGGTCGTAGACTTCGGTTTTGCCGTGAGCTGAAGTCGCAATAAAATATGATCGTAGACTGCAGATAACTTGCGATCTACACTCAAGAGTTTGTATAGGTGCAGCGGCACTGTGATCTGCATACAGGAAACAATAAATTGCAGACTATAGTTTGTTGTTATCTGGACTCAAAACAACGTATCCTATAAAATGTGTTCCATATTCGCGGTGATCTATATTGAATACAAAATGGTCGTGTGCTGCAGTTTCGTTATAACCAAAAAAGAATTATAATCGCGCTGCAGTATCAGTATCGAGAGGAAATATGATTACATTATACACTAAGGACAAAATATATTCCTGAACTCAACATTTGAAATCTATCATTGA
>DWON01004061.1:0-16889 GCA_018251015.1 Phocides pigmalion okeechobee | reverse complement strand
CCCCCCCCCACCCGAAACACAATACACGAAGAACATGTTGCTTTACGGTGGGTTAGGAGGGTGGCGGTGGTGCCGCCCCGGGCGAGTTCTAACGGCTCTACACCCTTTACAAAATGTATGGACGGTGTGTACAAGCCGCAAGTTACGCCGCGCAATACATAGCAGCGTTGTAAGCTCCAGGCAAAGTGTTAATTAAAAACCAATTTGCGCTTAATAAGTATAAGAAAATATATGTATTTCACATATTGATTCACATAAATCAATTTAGTACTAAATTAATTAAGCGCACTTCTAACTATTAAGTGAAGCAATTTATAGCGTACAAAATTATCAACAATTTTATTGCAAAAAGCAAAATATATTTCTGTCTACTTAATACAAGATCAAATATATGCATTTTTACATATTTTACATAACGCACTGAAATAATACTTATACAAAATTCTTTATACAATATTTACGTATAACATAAAATCACACAAATTTACAAGTTTTAACCATCAAGAACACAATTCTTTTTGGATTGAGAATATACGTAATCTAGAGAATTTATTACTAATACATTAACAATAAAGGCACATAATAATGCGTCAAAAACATCAAACAAACTACAACAATTACCATTATCAAGTTATCATGGGAACTAAGAATAATAATACATACATTCCCAATGTTAAAATATACATGTGTTCACACTACCAACATTCAAACCAAGGTTACTATCATCTTATAAAACTGGATTATTTATGCAAATTTGGTATTTCAGAACACAAAACCGGTGAGGATGTGAGAAATTCTCAAAAAATCGAGGCATCACGCCCCTTTTCCATGAATACCTATGAAAAGACAACACTTCATTCTATAAAATACAGATAAAAACAAAGTGATTTTGATACATTAGAGTTTTAAAAGATATATTGTACGTAATGAAATCTGAAGAGATTAGTAAATTTATAATTTAATCATCCCCACTGAAATCCTACCCAGAACTGATTTCTTGGTAATCTGTAACTCAACTATGTGTGTAAAGTGATAAAATTGGGACAATACAAGTATCAATATCATTCTGGTTACCTAAATATGAAATAAGAAACACTTTTTGAACTGCATTCAATATCAATGTTTCGTCATATCTACTTCTATTCTACAAACAAAATAAGTTATGAGACCAAATATTTTTTAAGACAAGTAGTATATTAAATTTAAATTAAATCTATATGCAATTTAAATTAAATGCAGGATTTAAAAATAAAATTTCAGTACTTGCCATAAAAAATCTTTTTTGGTAATGACAACACTAAGTTACATACAATATATTGCTGCAGGAAATAAAACCTGGAAAAATACAATTCAGATGAAGTTTGAAACTTCAAGATCGTCCTCATATCAGTCGGTCCCAAAGTACTTTTGTCCAAAGTGGTTGGGTGCTACCGGATGCAGTTCAGATGTGAGGATTTTCATCTTTGGTACATAGTCTACCACTGCCTGCGCCGCGGCTGGGGTACAGAAGAGATTGGACAGAATTATTCTTTCTTCTTTCACACCATGTTGTGTCAATACATTTACAGCCTGAAAACCATAAATACACACCATATTTACAAAGAAATTAAACTGAATTTCAATATTCAATTCAAATTTCAACATTTACTACTATAAACAGTATATTTAGAAAAACGTAATTTGAAAAGTATTGCCTATTATCTATACTTATTTTTGATGTTTGCTTAGTCTTAATGTAATATAGCCTATAACATGACCAGAGATACAGGTTTTTTGGGCGAAATTTGAGTTGTTTAATTAAAAACAATGTTTCACTTTAATATTATGGTAGAGACTGAGACAGGGACTTTTATATTGAATAACTTTATATGGAACATATTGGCTTTACTAGACATTCCATTGGTATGGATAAAAATTACCATAATCAAGTTTACCTGTTTAACAGTGTTGCCAGTGGACATTATGGGATACATAAGCAGCACCTGGCGGCGCGCGATGTCTTCCGGGAATTTTGCGTACACTACGTGTGCTTCGTGCGTGTCAGTGTCGCTCTCCACTAGAATCTTGCCAATACGGATCGAACGGCAACAGTCACGGAGGCCCTGAAATTGTCATGCATAAACATCACTATCAATCCATTCTTACCCTAATGCAGTACATAGATCTCGTCACTCAAAAACGTCTTATGGACAATATACATATTGCTTTCTAATAAAGTATGCAATCCAGACTGGTTTGTCTCATACTCATTTCTTGCAAGTAGTAAAAATCCTTGGCATTATTTTTCATTAATAACCATTCAAAAACATATAAAGTTTAAATTTGTAAAAAAAGTAAAACTAGATAATTTTTGATATTTTTGATTAGTTGACAATAATGAGTAATATAATTGTCAAGAAATCTCCGCAACCTATACAATCTCATACAACCTCATACAGGAATGATGTCTTGTTTAAGATCACACATTGCTTCTCCCAACGACGATAAGAATGCATCTCTTTGCTATACCAACAATGGCAACTTACCTTTTACTGCAAAGACCATTCTCCTGTCAAACTATAGTTCTAACACTATTATGGTTAAGAACAAAGAATGGTTAAGAATGGACAGTCAAGTCTGTACTCATATGATCAAAGGAATTGAGACACTTTTTGTCCAATCTCAAGCTTTTTATATTTATGATTGGATTTTTAATTGAATCTTGATATTATGACTATATGTTTAAAGGAAAAAACTACAAATTGTTTACTTTAAACAATGAAGTTCAATAGAAACATAAACACAAACCTGCTCCATAGCCTCTCCCGACCTCACAATAGACACGCCACAGTTGCCCGCCCCATATTTCAAGCCCTTGTAGATAGCACCAGTGGGTGTCACTACCTCACAGTCAGTGAATGGTAACTTGTTAAGGCTCTCCTCAATAACAAGCCTGATTAGTCGGTCAGCATAAAACTTGAAGTCACTTCTTGTTGTATTTCTTAAAAACATATCACTACATAAGATTTTATATATGAAAAGTGTTTATTATTTATAAAAAATAATAGGTAGGCAATATGTGATATGTAAGGACAGTTTAAATAAGTTATTTGGCAATTAACACACTGATTGCAGCTCTCATATATGAGATCGGGTCACCATTTAAAGATCCATTTGACCTCGCCCGAGGTGGCACCACCGCCACCCTCATAACCCGCCATAAAGCAATATGTTCTTCGTGTATTGTGTTTCGGTTGGGGAGGTGTGGATGCCGGATACACATTATTAGAGGCGACCATCTTAGTCCTCAAGAGAAGGAACGCTTACACGTCCATCTTTAAATAGAACTTCTGTCCTATTTCAGATTGGACATGGTTGTCCATGGACTGCAGTGACCACTTAAAATCAGGTGGGCTACATGCCCGGTTCTTACTCTTTCATAATAAAAAAAACCATTGCGGGAGGCGGCACTAAGCTGGAGTTTATGTCTCTATACTGAAGATGAGCCAACCATTCACTAAAATATTGTATTTTTTAACATCTGTCTACAAATACACAGACATAACATCCGCCACCAGTTTAAAGCACCAACATAATCACAGCAATTCTATTCACCCTTATCTATACAGATTTGTCCATACAGCTCAGGTGTGTATGAGCTGCAAGTGAGCTATGCCGCATGTTACATAGCAGTGTTGTAACCCGCAGGGAAAATGTTAATGGTTATTCTTATGAAAAAGTCCACCGCGAGCCATTAATAATACCAATTATGACCCACACAACTTGAACTATTACTACCAAGTTTGTATTGTAAGAAACACTTTTTAAAGCCTAGTTATAAGACAATAATTTTATCTCTACATGATTAGCTGATTTACTAGCTACCGGGAATTGCCGTTAACATGCTATACATACCTTTTGGTTTATTTGCGACTTTCTTGAACAAGGTTATGGACAATATAGTTATCACTAGGTAAAATAGAAAAACCTGGGTAGACGGCAACTTATTGGAGCATATTGTATCTTTTTTTTGCAATTTTCCAGCGCTGCAAATTTATAAGCGCTTTACGCTAAGACCTACTAATACTAGCACGTCAGAATGTAGGTAAAAGATCACATTTGTAACCTCACTTACTTGTCCCGCAGGATAGTTTGCAATTCCTTAATATTATCGTTGGAAGGGAGCAACGTAAGGCTGTCGCCAAACTGTTCCTTTACGTCCTCAGCATCCCACTGCCTAATATCATTATCTATCAAATCCATTCTACTCCTTTAAATAAACAACGTGATTTAGACAGGACTCTTGCAAAATTTATCGCTGTCAAACAATAGCAAAATGTAACATTCAAATCAAACAATAGAATCGAGAGACAAGGAAGAAATGTCACGGTAAATCCCGTGTTCCAAAGACAATATGTCATTGACCGGTAAGTATTGCTTTCTCGTTTTTTCCTGTATTAGAATGAGACTACCCATAAGTTTACACTGAGCACACGACAATCTCTGCGCGAGATGTCGTTCAAAAACTGACGTTTGTCAAAGTGGCATTGTCTTTTGACTTTGCAAATGAATGTCACGGTCAGCTGGTGTCACGTTCAGAAATAGCTTGCTATGAATAATGGATTTCAGATGTTTACAATTATTTTCATTCTATATGGAGCGAATCATTCCTAATAATGAAACGTTCATTCTATTTTTTGTTCAATGTGCAACAGATGTGGCATGTTTTCCACGATTGGTAATATTCCTCTGGAATATTGTACTCCGTTAATATTTATACATTAATTTCAATAAATTTGAAACCTATATATTTTTCACTTATAAAATTACTAACGAAATCTTACTGTACCTCTGCAATTTACTAATTCTCAGTTCTGAGGTTTCCTTCAGAACTTTAGATTGTTCTATGAAGGAAATGCACTATCATTTCTGTACATAGAGAAAGTAATTTATATGGTAAGGGTTTATCTTCTATTTATTTTAGGATTATTGGAATAAAATAATGAAACAAATTCAATGTACGCATTAACTCTTTATTTGCCCAGAAAATACAAATTAATGATTGCAAGAATAATACCACTTTTGTGTTACAGATTACATTACAATACATTCTGATGCTACAATTTAATTACATCTTATTTGATCCAAGTTGGTTGTAATCACAAAACATTGTTCACAAAAATATATTTTTAAAAATATTTTTATGAATATGGAACTGTAACCGCTAATTCTTTCTATACAGAACAAAGTTTCTTGTAAATGCAACAAAAGAAATAAGGACATACACGTGTAGGGAAGAAAATAAATGCCATGTGTTGATCTCGTTGCTCCAAAAAATATATACTGTCTCACTTCCGAATGGCTTTCAAGCCGGCCTTTCACTTCATTGTCCTTTTTGCTCTCAAAACTTACAATATTATTGACAACAAGAACATTGCTAACACGCAGCTTTAAGAATAATATGTGTATATATTGTTCCTACAATAACGTTGCAAATTTGAGAACTTCCTGGTACTATCAACAACTTAACAAACAAAATGTTTTAAAAGGCGTGATGCGCATACCTAATTTGAATTTTGCCGTTATAAATGAAAAATATATTTAAAAAAATAAGTAGGAACGATGAGTGTTTTTAAAAAACAAATAACAAAAATAAACGTTCGACAACAACTACAACAAAAGGCCGACGGAGCGAGTTAAAAACAACAAAATATGAAAAATAAATACTAATAATCAATGTAAAACATTACTACAAAAAGTACAAAAATGGCATAAAATGTACTCTTGGTGTGACGTTGAATGTACCGATGACACCTAATAGATATAAACCTAAGAAAAACAGTTTTAAACCATTTCAATTTCCCTTTGCGCATTATTTATGAACATCCGTACGTTTATTTAATCCCAAACCACACGTAAAAGTAAAATAATGGTTAATCTACCCGCATTAGGATGACAATGATGTATGGTGTCGAATGATTAATATAACCGTAAAAATTCTTAAAAGTAGATTAGTCCAGAACGAAAAATGTAACCCTTAGTACTGGACAGTAAAAATCAACAGCCTATAACCGACCTATCTAACTTGTGACTTCTATTCAACTAGACAAATTGACCTGGACTAATGTCTATGCTAATATCTGCACACCACCTGCATACAAATTCCGTGAAGGCTCAAGCAGACAGTTACGAGAAAAAGTTCTATATCCTAATAACGTTAAGGAGAGAAAAAATCATTCAAAGACATGTTTCAATCGCAAATTTAAATCATAGTTTCACCCTGAAAACATGCCAGTGGAATGAACATGTGAATTGTTCTTCGCTCTAACGAAATCACACTTTATAATATCGTGACGATAAAATTATTCAGTGATTTCAATGAATCACTGTCTAAACTTCGACGCAGTCGCACCAAAAAAGGGCGTAGCTACAATTTAAATCTACGATAATACATCTAAATCTGAAACACTTCTATTTGTAACGGCTTTAAGCTTCAAGTACTTATGTATGGCGTAACTTAACGTTATATAGATCACGAGTAGCGGTCATTTTGTATTATTCATTTGTACCACCG
Source organism: Phocides pigmalion okeechobee (assembly GCA_018251015.1). Lineage (NCBI taxonomy): Eukaryota > Metazoa > Arthropoda > Insecta > Lepidoptera > Hesperiidae > Phocides > Phocides pigmalion. The sequence goes on along the minus strand of DWON01004061.1, from coordinate 10,336 downwards.
TATATATGTAATTACAACGCGTCGAATTTATCTTAATCTATAGAAAATGTACTAGCCACCACGTAGAATAAGCGTCGCGTACCTTACAAGTATCTATTCGTATTATACTTTTTTCTAAATTTGGGTTGGTATCACTACGACTTGACCAATTGCTGATCGTTTGTTCAATGGGAAGGACGGCTAGTAGGTTTATTCTCCTAATTACAACTTTTCTAGGTCGCTCAGAGTCTAGACTAACCGAACAAGTATATTTAACGATCTAATATCAGATTATTCTGCATTTATACCGGGCCTTTCATAATATCTAATATTTATTTTAATATCACAAATTAGAAATACTATAAAGATTGGTAATAAGAAATGACTAAACAATCATGTCCGTGAAAATATTACGTTCCTAATGTGAGGTTAATTTTTTATTATTACAGAATTTATGTTTGCATATGAGAAGTAATTAAATAAACAGCTCTATTTTTCTCCCTTTTTTTTGTGTGGGAATATAAAAGATTATTACGGCCTTATTTTCTGTTCTATGGAATTAATGAAAACAATTAATTCATCTATAAACATTTTGAAATGTGTAATGTCAGGTTGACGTTCTATAGATCTACTGAAGACATGCATTCCAGCAATTTGGCACACAGCACACTAGCGCCATCTGCGCACAACGTTTCGTCCGTCCTCCCCATTGTCTATACTAACGACACGAAAAGCGTTAAAATATTAACCTTCATTAAAATCACATCACAAATGTTCGTTTAGAACAATACGCGTAATTTACAACTACTGGCTAACGATGGACTCTCGTTCCGCCATTCCCCGAGCCGCAACGTAACGTTTCAGTTTATACTTACATTGTATTCTCACTGTCCGACAGCACCGCCGGATACACTATATCGTGGGCTTCAAACCATAAGCCATACAAACAAAAAATAGACTATTTTTACTATTAGCCATACGCATTTTTTACATAATTGTTAATAAAATACTGTAAGAGTAAATTATGAGAATATGTGCATTACATTAAGTAGAATACAAAAAAAAAATAGCTTTTTATGACTTCTGTAAAAGTAAGGATTTAGAACTTACGCCCATATGGCTTGAAACTCACGGTACACATTATTTGTACATTAACATTAACGCCCAATGCCATTAAACAGGATTAATTACGTCAGTTCACCCGTAAACTACATACGATCCTAGCCTGATATTTATAATATACAAATAGTTAAGTTGCAAAAAATTTTTGCAAAAATTTCGGGAGCCCATAAATTTCCATAACCAACACAGCTATATACACTTGCTTCGATAAATTGAGTGAATAAAATTCGGAACGGATCAGGTATGAAGCCGGCTACACGTTACGCTAGTCCGTTACCGAACCAGAGCAATAAATATTTATTACTCTCCTATAAACGTACAATGTACGTCAACAAAATAAGTTAATTTTCATATGACTCGTTATTTTCCCTTCTGAATATTATTAAAATATTTAAATATAAAATAATTTCTGTAGTTAAGAAAATAATATATAAATACTTTCTACTCAAAGTGATACCGTACGTACGTAGTACGGGATGCTGTTTCTACACACTCGGTCCGGTTGACGTTATGCCGTAACGACAACGTGGCCGACATTTTTAAACTCCCCACTCGAATCCCCGAAGAGCCACACAGTACGCGTTTTATAACTGTGCCTTTCTGAAGTATACTGAAAAATACTATAAAATTGCAAACTATTATAAACAAAACTGTATTAAGCGTGTAGTGCTATCTCTTTCTATCCCCTTTACTTACGAGCTCTGACAGTCGGAACGAAAAAAAAGGTTAATATTCAAACTTTACATTGCTCTTTAAAACTGACGCTGAACGACTGGTGACTGATCATTTTTCGGGCGAACTGTAATCGGTGTCAAAGCGGCACAGTTATAATACACGTACCATAACCGTCAGTACAAACAGCAAGTCGCTTATCCCACTAAATGAAATTACAATACTAGACACTTTGTGCACTTGTTTGACAAGCGTTTCAAAGTATTAAAACTATATTATCGCCCCACACAAGGACCTATCTCCGTTACACACGAATATGATCAGTATGTCTCGTTAATTACGGTTCAATATCTAATGCCCGTTGCAGATAAGTCCTTTTGTTGCGGAGCATTCCTACGACCGTTAAATGATCACAATAAGCGAAACCCATTAATTTTATCTTACTGTACACAGGTCGATAAAACTACCCTTTTACAAATAAATTACTTTAAAAATCACTATAATAAATACGTTTAAACAACAACAATGTAGTTACACTGTACTTTTCATTTGATCTGAAATGCGATATTCCGTTTACAATTTACATTAAACTACTTAAATCCACTTATACACTATCCGACCCACGTCGCACTACAAGGCGGGTTTATTTTATCATTGTGTGAGTTTTCAGCAATCAGCTTAGTCATTGCCGGATCGGATAGTGTAAAGTTCATTAATGTGATGAACGTTCTACAGAAGTAATTAGATTCATTAGAAGACATAGAACAAGAGATAGATAAAATTTGCTACCTAGTTAAAGTAGGAATCGCACTTAAAGTGCGTAAGGACCGCCTACCGCTAGGCAAAAGCTTCCTACACAGACCACAGACGTAGTATCCAATAGACTCCTAAAATCATCACTTCAACTCATTGCTGGGTGTGGATCTCAGAACGGCGTTAAAAGCCAATGTAATGATTTTACATTGTAACCTTGACATTCATTAGGTATATGGAAATACCTTATAATGAAATAAAGTATTCGAATTTGAATGAGAAAGTCACAATCCACCACAATAGTCTGTTGCGGATTGAAACTCGACACACCTTTGAGAACTTCATTTAGAAATTTAAGAAAAAAATGAGGAAACTTATAAAAATTTCCATTAAGGTTTCCTCATATTTTCATTATAGAAAGTGGCAATTAGTTTCTAATATACACATTACTTAGAAAAATCACAGGTGTGTGCCAGGGATTTAAACCTGGAACCCCTCATCAGAGGGGGTGGAGTCTTACAACAAGTCTGTCACTGGTCAACTTACCTACATCAATGCAATACCCTCCATTCTTTCACATCAGTCAAATTGATCTGATGTAGAGCTACGCCAACGAATATAGTTGTTATTCGGTGCTTATAATACACAAACTCAGCTTATCAACGTGCAAATCTCTGCCCTACAAACCATAGCAAATTTACCGATAAATCGATATCAAAAAGACTTTTAATTAGGAGTCTAATCGGATACTAAGTCTATGCTACAATAGAGAAATCTATGTAACAATCATGCGAGGTTTATTCTATAAATATTTCGTATTTGTATCGTATCTACACATCACTTGTGGAATATCGCATATGGTTCGCATGAAAAAGTGCCACTAAGGCTGGGTCGTCACTCCCGAAGCACAACAGAACTAAAGCCGTGGACACACCGTGCGGACGCAATCTAGCATGGAATGTAACACGTGACGACCGGCCTTAGTCCGCGGCGGTCCGAAGCAGTCCTCTACATCCCGTCTAATGTTAGTGCTATTGAAATAACGTCGTTATTACAACTAACTACGGTCCAATTTAGATCGATGTTAATCAAACTTATTCGGCGATGTACTGTTTAAAACACTAGCACCGTCACACTATAATTATATACAATTATGTTTGTTCGCCATTCCGTCTACGTCTATTGGCCATCGTACTGTGAAAACAACCACAAATTCCATATTCAGTAACATGCAATTTTCGGGATCAACATTACCTTACATTCTTCTTCTTGTGACGAAATGTACCCTATCTATCTTCAAATTTTTACAATCAAGTATACCCTATATTCGTCCCACCGGAATCAAATTTACTCTATGTTCATATTTTCAAAATCAAATTTACCCTTTACTCTTATTTTCACCCTATATTACTGACTTTTGAAATCAAATATATGTATATATATTTTATTTTCAAAATCAGAAATACACTTTATTCATATTTTTAGAATCAAATTTACACTATGTATGTTTCCGGAATCAAAAGGACACTATATAATCTTTTCTGTTCCCAATGTAAATATATATATACTCTATATTTTCCAAAATTATATGCACTTTATAATGACAACTTAGGGACCTATATTCTTCTTTTTAAAATCAGATGTACCTTATATTCATCTGTTCAGGACCAAAATGTACCCTATTTTCTCATTTTTGGAATCAATTGTACCCTATTTTGACGTGTTAAGGACAAAATGACACTACGGAACCGGTCCAAGTGGCTGCACCTGGGGGAGGCATATGTCCAGCCAGTCCAGCAGTGGACACGTAAAGGCTGATGGATGGAAGGATAAAATGTAGCTTATATTCTGTGAAAAATGCTACTTATCCGACATCCATCGAACCAAAAAAATGGTATATTATTTTAGCCGTAAAACGGATACAAACGGTTACAAACCTTTGCATTTGTAATACTCATGAGCATTGGATAATTACTAGTTCAAAGGCGTAACAATTTTCTAAGAATCCATTGCTTGCTAGTCGAGTTACATATTTACATAGCAATTATAAACGCGAACTATTTGCCATCGTCATTACCATCGACTCTTAGGGGAAATATTACATTTCAATCTATACATAGTCTCAGATTTGATTTTCCACCAATCAACATATAATAAGAATTTTCATTACCGTTGACTCTTAGAGGGAATATTATATTGAGTGCTATTTAAACATTGTCGTGGCCTCAGATTTGATTCCCGATTAAACAACATATTAATAACAGGTCACACATATCGTGCTTTATGATCTGAGAATTTGCATTACCGTTCACTCTTAGAGGCAATATCATTGCATTGAGCGCTATTCAATCTTTGTCAGGGTCTAAGATTTGATTCCCGGTTAAGCAACATATTAATAACATGTCATATATATTATCCTTTATGATTAATCTATCATTATATCAGTATCCGAAAGTCTTGATTTAATTACGTTTGGAAACGTAAATAAATTTTTAAATTTATGACACTTATTCCCAACCAAAAATTCTATAAAGACAACTACAAAAACACCCAGACCCAGAACTGATATCAAAATGAATTTAGGTAATAGTTTAATTACAAACGTCTTTCACATGCTACATTGAAAATACAGACAGCTTTATGCTTGAAACTGATAAATGATCATCATTTGTATCTATTAAGTCATTAATTAGGACTTACGAGTCCGTAACTGTGATATTATTAATAATTCATTCGTTTTTCAGCTTCACTGCCGACAAAACGATTGAAAAAGTTAAACGATCGCTTCATGCATGAGCGTCATGGTAGGCAACATGCGTGCCGATGTTACATACCACATGTCATCATGTAGTGAGTGTCAACGAGTATATTACTAATGCTGAGCAAATTACACGCGCGGTTGATGAATCATTAGCTTAATTAAACTGTTTAATTGCACTTGTATTGTTTGTAAATCTTGTCTTTGACTTATAATTTTGTTATCTGTTTAACACGAGTGTCAATTCAAACATATTACCAAAATAATGCTAGTTTTTTAGTGCTTTTATAAGGTACAAGTATAATTCGCAACTCCTCCAATTAAAAACTGCACTTATTCCAATTACTAATCTGGACCTATTCCAAATTCAAACTAGATTTATTTCAATGTCAATCTGAACCTATTCCAATTACAAACCGTATCCATTCCAATAAAAAACCGCGTATATTCCAATTACAAACGGGACTGATTCCAAATTTGAACATGTATTCGAATAACAAACAACATCTATTGAATTTCTAATAAGCAATTACTAGGGACTACCTAAAGGGACTGTTCGGACGCCCACACACATAATCTGTACAATACAATAATTAGCAATATCACAAGGCGTTGACTAGTGGACAACACCATTCCTCTGTCGCGGGTAACTGTTGTAGTCTGGTTTCTTGGCCGCGGGAGCTTCAGGCAGGGGTTCGATCTTGGCCTTCTTGCCAGGCTTCGGGGACAGGTAGGCTTTGTAGAAGAAGCGAGCGAAGAGGACGAAGTATGAGAAGTACATTGCCATCGAAAGTTTGATGTTGATCTCGCTGATGCCGCAAGTGTGAGGCGGCGCTGTAGCCATGTAATTGTGGGCCCATATGTTGATTGCGCAACCGACTATCATCTGCGTCAGTTGGAGCACCGTGATGGTCATTGCGAGCATCTTCGGCGGGTACTTGCCCATGCTCACCAGTGCATAGTAGGAGTACATGACGCTGGAACAGACAAACATTACCCTTTGAGTCATTTTATTCTCCACAATCCTAAAAACACAAAAACGTCTTATTATTCTTCGATAATGCACAAATTTAAATACCATATCAACCACTCCATTTCAGGTATTGGCAAAATGATAAAGCGGTCTGGGTACACTGGTTGCAAATAAACGATAAGTAATTTAAATTCAAATATTTGTATTTGGTAAAGGTTAATATTTAAGGAGATGAAAATACGATATTAACCAATACGATCTGACCTTCAATTCACCATGTCCCGTATAGGGATACATCCACTTCGCCATCATTGTTGATTTTGGAGAATGACTATATCGTATTTACATATATTTATGGAATAAAACTATGGACTACATAATATATTGTGCTATTTATGCCAAGCCAAAATCAGCGCTGAGTGTGGGACATAAAGTTCACAATCTAAAAGTCAAGTCGCGCCGTGACTTATATTTGACCCAGCTAATAAGAAATCGTTGTCCTTAGTGGATGCTCCACTTCGGGTCGAATGAATTATAATCAATAAAGGATCGATTGACTAAACATTATTATGCTGACTTACATTATTATTAATATTTTTGAAGTACGAGCATGCAGAGCACCTGATGTTAATTTTAATTAGTCATTGCAGTCTGGACATTCACATAAAAACTCAAACAGGGCTGAAGTGATATTCGAGGTCGTACTCTTGAGGACTAAGATGGTCGTCTTGCTTTAATGAGTACCCGGCTATATCACCTCTCAAACCAAAAAGCAACAGTTGCTTTACGGGCCATTATAAGGGCAACAGTCTTAAACTGCGAATAAAACCGCATAGTACAGCTAGTTCTTACTAGCTATCTTCATAAGACACGAGTAGGAAGTGCGTGGGCTTGCGAACGTAAGGAACTTGTATCTTTACGGCTCATTCCTAAATTTAGATAGACATTTACATTTAATCATCAGTTTGTAAACATAATTGGCAAGACGCAGAATAAACCTATAAGAAAAGATTCCATCGCCATAACATTAATATACGTTACGTAAGTCGTCGTGTTTAGTGAGTTTTTTTTAATTTTTGGTAATAGTAATAACAAACAGGTTCGGAAAGAGAAATGTTCGTTCAAAAAGTCAAGTTAAAATTAAATAATACTACTCCTGAGGAATATGCTGACGGCAACAAGATTAAACACTTATGAGATCGAAAGCAAAAGCGTTGAAGGCTATGTTCTTCACCTAGTATTTTAAGTTAAGCTGGCAACCACACCTTCTCAATGAATCAATGAATTGCTTCGACAAAGAAATGGTTATGGCGGTGGTAACTCCCAGTTTTAAACTTATTGAATCTACCATATTTTTTGGTATGGATGTAGAAATCATCAAATGATCCCTTTTGCCCAGAGCCACGACAAAACAGAACGTCGGAATTTTCAGATTAAAACCATACCCTGTTTCTCTTCAGCCTTTAGGCTGAGACCTCGGTATCAATTGAACAGCTACCTTGAAATCCGTAAGACACCTTACAGAGACATTAATAGTATTACCCGTACAATTTCAAAAGCATTACCTGTGTACACAGTAGTTCATCACGACGAACCAACGCGCAGAGGAAGTGTACTCCGTGAACGAGAACCAAGTGTAGAGCAGCACCGTGATGTGATGGTACCAGTGGAGGAAGATGAGGGGCTTCTTGCGGAGAACTATGAACACCGTATCGCCCAGCTCCGGCAGCTTCGACAGCACGAACATCCACGTCCAGAAACCAGACACCTTGTCTTGCTCGATGAAACTGAAATCGTAAAGAGAGGTATGTTGAGAAGGCGCATATACTTCATAGAAATGATGCTAGAAATACTTAAAGTGTACTATAGAAAATAAACAAAATTATATAAAGACACTAATATAGAGAATTGAATTGAATTATACAAATATAGAAATAAAGAGAATTGAATTGAACTGAACAAGATCGAGTTAATAAGACGAATGGTGATTTATTGTAGAAAATCATGTAAACAAAGACTGTTTGAAGAAATTTGAAGTAATAGCTTTAATTGTGGATTAAACAAAATCGAAAATTGTTATTGTTTGGTCGTTGGAGACTTAGAAATTAACTTCTCGAACTCTACGAGTTGATACGGAAATAATTATAAATAAGGCTTGTTTGTACATGCGATATTTTTTTAGAAAATCATATTTTAACAGTCATGATCATCGATGAACAATTTCTATAGTTTAATTTTAATTGATTGACTGTCTGACAATCTTTCTTTTAGTCTGTCATTGCATAAAGTGAAAAGTACTGGACGGATTTGAATAAAACTTATTTTTTCCATAGACTTTAGGCAAAGTCTTGAATACAAATTGTTACGCTAGGAGGAAGAGCAATCAGCGCATATTTTCCTTCCTTTCATAAACTCTTTGTATTAAAATTCAAGCGGCCGGAGTGATGGTACCAGTTAGAAATAAATTGAGTAGTAAATGTGGATGGAAGTTCAACCACCCTGTTTTATTATTAAGACGTAACTTTAAATTCAATTTGTCGTCTTAACTCCCGCACATCCTCCAGGTTTACGATTGGAATAGTCTGGAGACTCGTAAAATGGAAGTTAGTGCCGCGTTTCGTGCTCTAGAATCAAGTTGCAATTTAAAGGAAATCTCGTAGAGAATATGTTAAGCATTCAGATTACTTTCACATACGCTCGCTAAGCGCCCGTTAACATGCATAATCTGTTTAAAAAATACTGCTGACTATACGAATGTGGCGTTCACGGGAATCCTCGCAGAAAGGAAAGAGCAAAACTGTTTGTTATTGAAATAATTTCAAATAAAAGAAAATATGGTGTAAATTAAATAGAAATGTTAACATTTTAATAAAGTAAATATATTTCACTTTTCGTATTTATTCATACAGCATATATATTTTAAACCACCTTTTAGATATATCTCATAAACAATCCAATCACACTATCTAGACATATGAAGAAAGTAAGGAAATTCGTCTGATACCAGATATAAGAAAAAATATTAGATACATTACATTGATATATAATAACTTGTAGATATTATTATATACCAATAACAAGTAATTTGAAAAAATATATCAACGTACCAGGCAATTGAAAAAATATACATCTTGTATCTAATATTTGATCTTGCTTAAAATGTAACTTCTCACAGAGCACAATTTGTCGAAAGAATTTGACAGGTGATAAATAATAAGAGTATCCATAATCATATGTGTATATAATATGATATATAGTGTAATATTATGATATATTATGTATATAATAATCGATTTATCGAGGCAATTCACACAAATTGCGCGGAAGGCGCTCGTCTAATGGAAGTTCTTTTGAAGTAAGATTAGAGTGAAAGTTTTGGAATTTCCGACACTTAATGTAACATCCGTTATGTCAACTTGTCTTATCCAGTGATGTTGTAGGCTCATATAATGTATATGGAAATCAATATTTTGAATCACTTCCGAAATAGGTATGGTTACTCTAAATATGAATTCAGGTAATGACCGTCAAAATTCAGGTAATGATCGTCAAAATTCGAGGACGGTTGAATATGTGTTTGATAAAGTTTTGATTCAGCCAAGTCTAGTATGAAGATATGAGATAAGATTTATATACAAAATTAATTTAAATTGAATTCTTCTTTATCTGTAAAAATATATTCAACAGATTTAGCTAAGTTTTTATTTGGCTTCTTGTACCCCGGCTTTGATAGCCGAGTAATAAGATTCCGGTCTTTCACAAGGAGAATATGAGGGTCCAAGCCCTTACCTTTCGATAGATACATACTTATTCAAAATTAATTAATATTTTTTAATGGCAAAAAAATATCACGAGGAAACTTGATGCCTGGATAAGTGAGTCCACTGGAGACCTCTACATGAAGTTCTGAAAGGTATAAATTCTACTAAGATCTACTAAAGTCTACTAATTTGCACTTGACCCATAGTGGACCTTTTTAAAGGTGGGAGAACTGTAGTCCGACCGGGGAGGTACTACCGCCGCCCTCATAATCCGCCGTAAAGCATTACTTGTGTTTCAGTTGGAGAGATGCGGTTGCC
>DWON01004060.1:0-16889 GCA_018251015.1 Phocides pigmalion okeechobee | reverse complement strand
TTGGCTTACTAACGAATTAGGTCAGTCTGTAATATTAATAAGTAAGTTTATGAATAAAAAAATAAAAAATATTCATAGATGATAAACAGATAAAAATACAATATTTCAGTACATTATCGGCGCGTCTTCAGCCCAAAGAAGACAGCTCCAATTTATTGCCGGCTCCCGTAATATATGACTCGATCTAATATGAACATATATGACCACCAAAGTCAAGAGTTAAGTGACGTACAATAGAAGGAAGGATATCAATTCATACAAATCTTTTCTTTTTACAAAATTAAAGTAGCAAACAATCATATAGTCCACCTGATGATTAAGTAATTACTACCGCTTATAGAATTCTATAAAATATACAATATAAAAAAGAGTTCCACTTGAAGTCTATCACAGATGTATTGCTACTTCTGAGAATTAAGATGGCCGTTTCATTTGCAAGTGAGTCAGTAACCACACCTTTTTACCGAAATGGAAAATTTGTTTCATATTAGAAATTATTGTGGCGATGGTATCTCCCCGGCCGAACGACTACACTCTTTTCTTTCTGTTAGAGAGATGTAATTTCTGGTTGATGTCTATGATGATGAGATTGATACACAAGAAAAAAATAAGTTTAGATCTTTATCCTGGGGCTGGATGCGTGTACTTATTTTTGTCATACACAGTATTGAAATGACAATGGTAAATGTTAGGCAGTGAGTAAAATTAGGGTTTCGTTTAAATGTTATTAATATTTGCAAGAAAGGCTAGGAAATAAGTACTAACTGGTTGAGGTAGAATCCCCTCGGGCACGCGGTAATGTGGAAATGGCGGTCTTCGAGCGTGGCGACGTGGAGATACAGGAGGTCGCCGCACATCTTGCGAGGGCCGGGCGGCGGGTTCCAGCCCGACGTCGTCAGCACCTGGGGAGAAACATCAGCACCCATTTATACCAATTCATCGTCACTTTGCTTGCGAGATACAGAACTGGATATGTATTAGTTGGTGTAACGCGCCTGTGGCTTGTACACACCAGATGTGTACATACAAGTCTGTATGGATTACGGGCGAACACAAGTGCTGTGTTGACGTCGGCGCTAAGACTGTAGCCGGACATTACGTCTGTGTATTCGTAGATTCTAAATGGATGTACGATTTTAAACTGATATTATTGCGGAATCCATACATAATGCAATATAACGGGTACTCACGATTAACGATTTTTGATTTTTAATTGCCAATATTTCGAACCAGTTGCATGGCTCGTGGTCACGGCGACACTGACATTAAATATCGGCAATTAAAATTCAAAAATCGTTAATCGTGAGTACCCGTTATATTGCATTATCTAAATGGATGGAAAAAAGTACAATATTTCAGTGTATTGTCTGCGCATCTGCAGTCTAGTGAGAACGCTGATTCGATGTAATATATGAGCTCCCTGGAAAGTGTTGACTTATCAACATATGGACGCAGCATCTGTATTTCAAGAGCCTAAAACTTACAATCACAAGCCAACGCGGGTGGTAGAACCATCAGACTGACGAAGTATCGCCGTTACCCTCATCAGCTACGAAACAACTCTTGTAGAAAATGGACAGATCCCGACATTCACCAGGAAAGCGACCATCATAGACCTCAGGAGTAATGATGCATCTACGTATCAATCCTGTTTGAAGTTGTATATGCAAGTCCATGCGCTAGATGGCCCGCTTGCTCGTTTGCTACTCTTATTTAAAAATAACGAGTTCCCAGTCAACTACAAATTATCAAGCTACCTAGCATTTGTTGCTGTGTTAATGTAACTGATAATTTAGCAATAAAATATTAGGTCATTATTACACTTTAATTTCTTACTTAGTAACTAGAATATTAGGTATAAAATGCTTGATAAAATTTGATATTGTACAAATATAAGTGTTAGTCTAAAGACAAGTGGAGACACTTTTAAAGTAAACTTTTGGAATAGTAAAAGATAAAAATATCAGCATCAAGAGAGATCCAGAGATATGTTTAGAAATTCCAAACTGTGCCCGGGGTCGTAACTTTTTTAACGTTGTAAAAATATCCAATAGGCATGCAGCTCACAGAGGTTAAGCTAAGGTTAAGGTATATAACCGTTGCACATCCTTAACCATAAAAAATATTTTTAACATTAGAGGAATTGCAAATGAGCGTGCTGGCTTCATAATGTTAAATAGTTTCTGCGGCCAGTAGACATCCACGTCCAACTTCACATAGGATTCATGGACTATTTTTGACAACCAAGATAGCAGCCTTGCTTCCAATTGGAACCAGCAACTCCATCTCTCCAAACGAAATAAAATACGTGGTTTCCAGCGGATTACGAAATGCGAATGCAGCTGTAAGGTAAAAATTGGTTTGACGGTAAAACCAACGCAGACGAACGTCAACAGTAACCTTAAATATTAAAGGTGACTATTTATTATGTAAATATATGTATTTTTTCTCTTCACAACATTAATTATTCACTTATTTATTAAAAGGTGCTTATTAATTTTAATAAAGTAATGAGCAAACAACTTTGCTACGAAAACATTTTCAACAACATAATGAGCGCCAATTATAGTAGTTTCTACATAGGTTAACGAAAAATAATTAACCTATTAATACCATGCAAATTGATAAAATTGTATATACGAGCGCAAACGTACAATAATGTTTGAATAATTAATTGTAATTATTTAAGAATGGTGATAAGCCGTTATAGCCTCGTGGTTCCGATTTCCAAGATTTCGGCGTCACGTTCCTGTTGACGTACGCCTGATTTTTTAAAGTTACTCACACACACTCAATGTTAGAAAATTAATTACCACTTGCATTAACGGTGATAGGAAAAATTATAAAAAAACCTGCATGACAGACAGTTCTCCACAAAATTCTCAAAAGTTAATGAAGTCCATCTATGCGCACGTGGCTAACGTGGTGGAATATGACCTTTTCATTCTTCAGTTTAGACCTGTGTCCAGCAGTGGAACAGTAATGGATCGATGATGGTTAAAGAATCGATGAAAAAGATTTAAAAGGTGGTAGAGCCGTTACAGCTCGCCCGGGGCGGCACCACCGCCACCCGCATAACATTCTTCATGTATGTCATGTTCTTCATGTATTATGTTTCGGTTGGGGAGGTGTGGTTGCGGGATACACATAGTTGGAGGCGACCATCATAGTCCTCAAGAGTAGGAAAGCATCCGCGTCCATCCTTTAATAGAACTTCTGTTCTACTTGAGATTGGACGTGATTGTCCATGGGCTGCAGTGACCACTTAACATCAGGTGGCCTGCTTGCCCGTTTCTTTACTCTTTCATAATAAAAAAAAACTCACCTTCAAGCACTGTGGGGCCTTGTTCTCCTTAGTGAGGCCAGGGTGTAGAGGCAGCAAAGGCCGCTCAGTACTGCCCGGCATTATGTAATCTGGCGGTGTGCAGTCCACGCTTTCAGGACGAGACTTCTTTTTTTCTGTGAATGTAAATACATACATACATTTTTGTACCAGAAGAATGGCTTTTATGTGAGAGGAGTAGCAAACGAGCATGCAAACCACCTTATGTTAAGTAGTAGCAGCCCATAGACATCCACGTACAGCCCCAAATACGACTGAAATTCTATCTGAGCTCGAATGTAGATACGTTGCTACTCCTGAGAACTAGTGGTCGCCGCGCTTCAAAGTGTAGCCGGCAACCGTATCTGTCCAACCGAAATACAAGTAATGCTTTACGGCGGATTATGACGACGGCGATTGTACCTCTCCGATCGAACTATCGTTGTCCCACCTACTTTACTATTTCAGATATGATACATTTTATATACCGTGTAGCTGTGTTCTAAAATAGTACATAATTACTCTTTGTAGAACTACATACAGAACTAGCTCCAACAAGAATAGCGGGGAAACTGAGGTCAATTACTAATGCCCACATTAACAATCAAATTAGGATCCGTCCTACACTAGTTTAATCTGCATTGCCAAAACCTCGCACGTCGCAAATATTTTTTCCTCGATTAGACAATTTAAATAATATATATGAAAACAATAACGCTTTCTACACTCATAGGCTCACGCATAGACTTCCTGTGATGACAATATCGACAATATAAACAAAGATGATGATACAAATATAATGATAGAAGATGCAAATCCAGTAGCCAAGCCTAACAATTTGTGTATCAGACAGATGTGTTTATAGCGATATTACAGTCAAACATGTTAAAAAATAATTCCATAATGAATCCGTATAACATATCTGTAAAGTAAGTTTTTAAGTGAAACCTATCTGATCCAAAAATTCTACTTCAATTCGATGAGAGATTCGTTGCTACGATTGATGATAAGAAAGTGGATTTAACTAGAATGGAATTGTATTCTGAGTCAAACTCATCTTTATCAGGACTTTACGTCAGATATCCGTGAGAGATACGTCGCTACCATTGTTGTCTAAAGGTTGGGTTGAATAGTAACAATGGGTTTGAATTAGGCTGAACCCAACCTGATTTAAGGTCCCTGCCTGAAGCCAATGATAAGATCATTGCTATCCTTAGTTATAGGAACGAAAACATTGGTACAGAAAATCAAACCTAAAATATCTCCCTGTGTGATGACATTAAGGAAAGCCAGGGAGCTGCATTCTTGACCAGCGTACGCGTCAACATAATCGATGGATTTCAGCAGATCACGAACATGGCGGACGTGGATACGGGCTTCACGCATTGTGTATGGTTCTTCCACGACCTGTCAAATAGACAAAAATACAGAAAAAATAAAATGAAATTCACTTGTATGGTTTTTTATATTTTTTGTTTGTTAGACTAGTAGCATATGAGCACGGAAGGCACCTGATGTTAAGTTCTTTGTGCGAACTTCACAGACAACTTAACATCAGGTGCACAGGTAGACAACCGAAACACAAGTGTTGCGGATAGTAAGGATTGAACTATATTCTTACCACCTATCTATTACCATGGTGTAGTCTATGAGTATTCAAACCCAGGACGAAGATGTAGTGTAACCCAGCTACTACACCTAAACACAAAAATTGTTTCACAACAAATTGTAAAACCTGTAAAAAGGTGTTCCATGTGTTAGCGGGTATTACGTAATAGGAACAAAATTTTCACACAATTGTGTGTATAATTGATACATATACACGAACCTAAACTTTGTCCAATAAATGCAGTAACATATGCGCACTCGATAATAGAAACAACACGTTCTCAAGCAACTACACTATACTATACTTTGTACGTCTATATAAGTATAAAGAATTATTCAAAATAGTAACTCGCTTTACAATTTAATTACGAAGCATATTATGTATTCACTTACCTTTATAACTGAACCCTCTTTGAGCCCCTCAATGTTCTTCAACTCTGCAAAATTATCCAGAGTAACACCATCTAGTTGCAAAGAGAAACAAGTCCTGTGACACGTATCTTCTCGATCCATTAAAACTTGGTGTATTTCTTGCACAAGTTCCATACTAGATACCTACGAAAATAATAACAGTATTTTTACTACTAAAACCATTACACATGCCACACTCGCCTATACATTATCCATATATAAATATAATTGTTTTTAGAATGTTCTCTTCAAATTCATATATAATCTACTATTTAAAGACTATACTCAACATAAAAATTATCAAGTCATTAAAATAATTGAAATAAACTATTTAATTGGTGTAGACAAAATACAAGGAATTTTGATCCGTAAGACAACTAAATACGGTTCCTGGGTTTATTTCGATAATCTTTCGCGTTAAATACGTTTTAATTTTTAATTAGCTTTCCGGTCCGTCTGTGGACCGTAATAAATAAGAATAATTTTACAGTTAAATTAATTTTACCATTCAGTTAAATTGCAGTCATTTAGTTGAAGAAAACCATTCTATAATGATTTTTTATTTATACTAAAAAGTTATTCATCCTTACCTGTATATCTAAAGGCTCAGCTCCAGGACTCACTATCTTGACAGTGAATCCCATATCCTGAATGAACACGATTTCAGCGTCACGCTTCTTCTCGTCACCATCTTCACTTGGAGACGATTCCCTCTCCTTTTCTCCGTTTACAACGACATTGGTTTCACCATTTACTTTGTCGGACTCATTATCCGCTTTCTTTGTTTTTTCAGTCTCTTTCTTCTCCTCCGTGCTACTGTTCTCTGTAGTCACTTTTTTCCTTTCTGATTCGCTCCCTTTGTCCGTCAAAATAATCTTCTTCTCTTTCTTCTTCCCCTTTGGCTCCGATGCTTTATTAGTGCACTTGTTAGCATTAGATAACACCTCGTGCCCTTCATCAGACTTACTTGATTTTGTATCATCTGAATCACTATTAACTCCATTAGAAACTAATTTAGTATTATCACTACTACTAATATCACAATCCGAACTTTTTTTTTGATTGCCATTGATACAAATTTCATGTGTATTTTCAGTGCCATTTAATATTGGTTCTTTGGTTCCTAAAATATTTTTTTTACTATCATTATTGTTCGACATTTTTGTCTCTCCGTTTACTTTCACTGTGGGACTGGCAGGTTCAATCTGAGGTGTCTTATCATTACTATTCTTGGATTTCTGGCTTTCTGTAAAAATATATAGTATTAATTAATGGACAGGTTATAATATAGAGAGACAAGTTCATTCTTAAGTACTATTATTCCAAGAAAATACTTTGCGTTATTACTAGACTGTAAACGAGTGACTTCCATAAAAAATGTAAGTGTCAATAATCACTAATAAGATATCATTTTGAGATTACAAACTTTTAAAAATCTTTTATAATAGAAAGCCCCCTTTGTATAGAAGCAATGACCCAACTATAATTTATTATTTTAAACGTACAATTTAGTTGCATTTATACTTCGCACCATTTGACCCGTCATGCTTCAGTGGCAGCACAATTTGCTACAGTCCAGTCAAATCCAATGAAGTGTTATATTTTAGGTACAAAGTTTGGCGCAAAGCTACATTTTGTTTTGTTTAACGTAAATTCAAATGTAACATCCATTGTTTCAGCCAATAGCTTAAAATACATACCTAGAGATTTTTATGCATTTTGTTGTATTTTATTTACCGATTTCCTACATTTAGACGGTTTCGGAAAATATGAGTAGTTTTAAAACCGAGAAACTTGACGAGCCCGAAAAACTATGAATACCAGTGAATTTACGCAAAAATCTCTAAATGAGTTATGAATGACGATGTCTTTTTTATTTATAATAATAGTGCAATATTGTGTACCCGTTTCTTTATTTGAGCTTTAACGCGTTAAATTCCAATTTAATTATAGGCTTATATTTTATTATCACGCTATATTATATTACAACTGAGGAATGCCCAAAAACAATTATAGTCAAGAACTACCTTTCAAGCAATATTTTTTGAATGACGCTTAGCTATTCAGTTTGTAGGTCGCATTAACGTGGCATTTATTGTGCGGGAAAACCGCAGGTTAACGCTTGTTATTACAAATATACATTGCAAGACGTGCATGTAAATAACGATGTAAATAAGTAGACCTGTATTGGGCGGAAACATCGGTGGCGTGTTATTTGTCTGCGGCGAGGGTGCCTTGCGCGCGGCGGCCGCGTAAGAGACGCGCGGGGGCGCCACGCTTCCGCCGCCCTCGTCGTCCGCGCGCCCGTTCGGAGTGCTCGAATGCCCATTGCTGCATCCCACCACTTTCACGCCGCTCTCCTTTTTCATTTTAGACGAACACTTATCTGGTTTTTCGGCTATAACAAGCAAAAAACATCAGTCAGAGCTTTCCCCTGAAGTGTTTCCGAAACGTTATAACATGGCGCTCTTCGCGAGAGTCTCCTTCAAAGCCGGCGAAGCATTGGCAACTTGTCTATTATTGTAAATGTCTACAGGTAAGGGTGACCATTTTCCATCAGATGGTCTGTCAGCCTTATCGCTAGCTTGAGTAATAAAGTTAAAAAAACGGTTTACTTAAGCGTCCTCTTTTCTATCCGTAGATACGACTCGATAACACGGTTCCTACATTCCTAGCGCTTCATTCTCATTTACTGACTTGATCTTGTTTGTACACTGATAAACTATTCGTATAAAACTCTATAAAAGGCCATTTCACCTACAACACAGTTCAGACATCCATTATTGGTTTAATTTTGAATATATGTATGTATTTTATAAAACAGAGGTGGTAGCATCATAGTACAAGAGACGCTCGCGACGAGGCACAATGTGCGGGGGGCATCCGAAACCAGCGCGCATGTCTCGTCCCGTGACTGACGAACACGTGGTTTGCGCTGGCGCAACGCCAACTATCTCCAGCGGCGAGTCAATAATAGATGGCAACGGGATGCCGCCAACAATAGACGCCACCGACGCTACTTCATTTTGTAATGCAAAGCACAAAGGTATATCGCACGAAGCCTTATTTTCCTCCACGTGGAGTCATTACATCATTCAGTAAATTAAAATCGTTAAAGAGTAATAACATTTTCAAAGATTTAAATTACGCCAAACGTACCTACATCGTTCTTAGTTTCTGCATGGACATGCGAAATTTAAATATTAAATATGAACCTGATTATTATCAACGAGTAATACTTAGTGACTGCATAATTTAATATCTATGTTGTTTCATACACATTATTATGACGATAAATGTATAATTACATCAAACTTAATTAAATGTAAGTAATGAAAATTTACTCTGACCTAATTACCTACATGATAATTACGCATATGATGATAAGATTCAGTCAACGTAATTAACAATCTCAGTACAAAATGCTATAAAGCTGAATACCACTAAAACTCCGTGAGCGAAACGCGATAAGCAGTAGAAAAGGAAATGATAGTGACGAGGGAATAAAGAAAGATATACTGTGTACATATGAGCTAAAATGTTGATTTTATCTTCACTATGGCGTTACCAAACAAGATAACATAGGTGGCTTGCCTTTAGATATTAAATCAAAATTTTTGATAATAAGCCATTGACACGATTTCTTTCCCTCGCATGTGAACACTGTCGCACGTTGATACGAGAAGTATTGAGATGAATTTGGTAGTTACAATCAGTTTTATAAATGAGTAGGTTCTTATAATAAATAGAAAAATTTAGGGCGCTCGCGTGTCACTGGTTGTAACTTTTTTATTTTCTTCGATTGGGAACTGATTTCTTTATATATGATAAAAACTCGAAGAATAATTCCTAGAGTATTTATATTATTATGTAAATGAACTATCCACTAATCAATAGAATATACGGAAGGCAAGGCAAGCCTATACTAAGGTAGATCACTAAAGGATCAATGTAGGTCAGGATCCATTGTTATTATCCACATCCAAAGACAGCAGAATTTGAGCCTGTAGCCGAGCATAGATTCTACCCTGATTTTACACTAGTTAACACGCCTTACACTAATACATCCCTATAAATCAGAAATATGTATATAGTGATAGAGTTCTAACACTTTGTAATAGAATTTAAACGAAACGCCGTTAAAAAATAACAATAAGCATAACAATAAAGGAACATAACTGTATCACCACACCTGACATATAATACATAGGATTTTCAAACAAAGCAGGAACAAAGTAAATAAAGCCATTACATTACAGGTTAAATGTAGGTCAAAACGTTTATCAGTATTAGGAACAATACTAATGCGTGTTGTCTAACCTAGTAAATATGAAAATACTTAATTTACATTACATTTTTTCTATTGATACTAATAACACAAAGTATTCAAGCACTCATTTTCATTAAATTGAGCTGGAATATATTTAATATCGCAGAAAGGGTATTTTTTAATAGTGTTTCCCTATTGTGCGGAATCTAAAGGTAAAGTCATCTAAGGACTTTTTTGGCTTCATAAATTTCTATTGATTGGTAAGAAAAATAAAACATATGGCTTGAAGCAAAAATAACTACTATCACTCTAATCGAAATAGAGCATTTTCTAAGAATCAAAAATCTGAAATTAAGAATACGATCTTAAAAAGGAACGGAAAGGAAAATCGACATAAATACTGCTTGACGTCAAAGTATTATTTAAATAGGTAGATTTAAAATTCAGATAACAATGTTCGTAGCTGCCGACCTGAACAGCAATGACACCGATCAATGAATTATGCAAAGAGGAACACGCGCTGCCGTGCCGCCGACGAACGCTGTATTGTTTAACCTTTAACTCACAAAATATTAGTCTTTTCTCCGTTGACCTTACTTCTAAGATTGCTTCAAATGCACATGCACCCCTTTGTCATAACCAATATCCCACTGATTGGAAAACTCTATGAAAGTCGTAGAAATTATTGACTTCCTATAACTTTCAGCAACTCTTTATACAGATCTCTGATCCATTTACTTTTACACGACACTGTTATGGGCACATAAATTTTATTTGAGAATTTCAACGACTTTTACTAATTTAAAATCACAAACAACAACGGGATTTTGACATAAACTAAGGTAGACAAATCGACGTTAGTTTTGATGACGTTACATTTGTTTCTTTAAACAAGGAGTTTGCTTTTAAAATCAATACATTGAAGGTCTATACAAACGTATAGGCTGCGACATGCACGAGGGGAAAGAAAAGACCAATAAAAGTAAATTATAGAGGCAAAGGGGCTGAAGCATGGCAAGGAATATTTTGATTACAATAAAATAACGTTACCAATAAACTACTTTTTACTTACTACCCGTTTATATTATTATTTCGCAATAAAAAGGATAATTAAATGACCATTATTTGCTCGTGTGGAAATTAAACATAATTTTTAATGTGCAACTTTTGAAGTATTCTACTTTGGACTTTATGTCAGATCATTTTAATAGGAGAACAGAATAGAAGCAAACGATTTAAAGACGTGAGGTCTACTCGTAACAAAATTAATATTAGCAGTACCTCATGTTATAGATCCATGATTCCTAAAGTGATTTATGTCGACCCAAAGAAGTTCATGTCAGCAAAAATAAAAATTTGGGGTATATGAACTGCAAATAAGGGTCCGCTGAAATGGATGTCATTTAAATGGGTCCAAACAAATATTCTTACCTTCCATAAGTAATTCCGATAACGCATATAACCCCCATGTACTTTATAGTTGAATACTTAATGGAATTATTATGAAAGTGGTTAGTACTATGTTAACTGTTAAAGATACATTTAAATGTCATTGTAATCAATTAATATGGGGCATTCAAAAAATAATAAATTATTAATAAATTGACAAGAAACATATATAATAACATAGCAATCTTACATGACTTAGACCGGTTTTTACTCATTACTTTGAATCCTAAACGCAATTCAAGTGACTAAATAGAAGCCAAGGTCTCTGATTGTCACCGGATTTAAACTTAGTGCATAGTTACAAACAAAGCAGACGCAGCCAAATAACGTGTGGCATCTACTTTGCTGGCGATTGTTTAAACATTTCTTTTAATTTATTTATTAGCAAGCAATTCGCCTTATCATCACTAGATAAACTACTGTTCAGATCTTTAACTTCGTATATTTGTGAAAATTATAGAATATGAAATCATGCAAAGCATACGAAAAATTGTAAACTGAAATATATTTCTATAAATGAATAGAAATAGTTATTGCCTACATTGAATTCATGTCTATTTTCGTCCAAACTGATTTCCATTTATATTTTTTGTATCGCACTTTTTATGAAGTTGCCGGGAATGTCATTCGAGTACTATTGTACATGGTACATACAGTACGTGTACATATTGATGTAATCAAAAATGTATCAATCGATACAATTTTGAATTACTTTTATAGAAATTTTAAGACTTTTATTCAGCCATGTACACGCTGGAAATTCAAATGATTATACAGTTAAAACGTAAAAAATGCTATATGTGTTACAAACATTACTGATAATTAAACATCATTATTGATAATATCGGATGGAATGACCGTTGTAAGTAAAGATAACGATAAGGTTCTTTTTAGGGTTTCATGCCTCAAAAGGGAAAAAGGAACCCTTATAGTAGCGATCGGCAACACGCGACCGGCTAGATCCCTTTTTAGGACCCGTAACTATTTTGTAAATAAGTCCTTCTAAAAATGAATTGTAGATTGAGTGCAAACAAAATTTACCAAAAATTTTGATGCTTTCGAAAAGGTTTCAAGCAAATTTAGATTTTTGCAAATCCTTTTTGTGAGATATTGAGAGGACGTAGCGAGTCATTTACAAATGGATATAATTGATGATCAATGTCATAAAATTGGAGATCAAGCATGTCCATACTGTAACATTTATTTACTTCGTAGTTTTCGAATTAGTTTTCTATTTTTTCCTCATTTCTATTAATATTGTTAAACAAAAACGTTTAATCATTCTTGTATCATTAATGCGACTCCGCCTTTATTTTATTAGCCACATTATGGGCTCTTGCATACGAAAATGTTACCGACCGCTTATTCTATGCCTTCTTTGATCCTCGTATGACTGTCAAGACCTTTTTTCTCAGGTAAGTATGGAGGTAAATTAAAATTCATATCAAATACTCAGGTCTACAGTCTCTTGACACTTGTTAAAGAAACAAACTTCTAATACAAGTGAATTAAAAGATACGATCGTTTATGCAGCATAATTTCATACTCGCAAACGAAACGACAAGTACAGGGTACATACTTTTCGCTGATGTCAAATCATGAAATTTGACAAGAAACATGTAATAAGTATAGGTAAAAATTAAAAAATCGTGAATTAGTAGCTACGTCACATTATTTGCAATTAAAACTTATACGGAACCCTCTCTATGCTTGTTTGGCTCGGACTTGGCGAGTTTTTTTAACAAAAATAGTGTCCATCGAATCGATGCATGACGTGAGGTAACCTACATACAAAATCTAAACGCAATATGGCTATGATTGATGATATTGCGTACACCCTAAATATTGGGAGCAGGGCAAAAGAACAATAATAATAATAATACATGACGCAAATACATTCAATGAATAATTACGATTGCGTATCTAGTCAAGCGTACAGAGGGCAATTATTGCAATGAAGTTGTATCGAGCTCCGGACACAACAACTGAACTACAGATATATTATGCAATATGTATATAACAAGTGACCAAATAGACTAACAAGCACTAATTTATTGAAGGGATCTGTTCACTCGACCTGACATGATGTACCTGATAGACAAGTCGTCAGTAATTTAATTTCCTTGAACTACCCTATAACGATGAACAATAATCAATCAACGTATCCCTTCCTATGTCTTCGATTTCAAAAATAATTAAAATTATGCAGTTAAAGTTAGAACCCTTCATAGTTTGGATCCGATCCATCGCTATATTAACATTTCCCTAATAACAACAATTTTAAATATCGCTTTCTACCGGTTTGAAGGTTGTGTCGATGGAACTATACTAGACACTGCCACGACTGATAGAAATCTATCTATAAACGACAGCAGATAAAAAGTTCATTTCTATTTGGGATTGATTTCCGATAGCTTTTTGCAATCGCCATATCCAACTGCTATAAAAAATAGTGTCATACTAGTGTGCCAAGCGCAGATTGAAACTTCAAACACATTAACAAATTCCATTTTTCAAATCGATTATAGAAATTTTAATGAATGAACTGAAGGATTCTCTTCGAACAAGGAACATCATCATTATAGACAGTGCCGAACTGCCACCTGACAAATAATGGCCCTTTGAGTTCGTAAATTTTCAATTTTACATACGTATTCAAATTCCATATAATAAATGACTACGTGTCAATTTTGCATTGAAACGGAGTATATAAACATTATGCACATCCGGGAATATATGTATATATACATACATATGTATGTCTCCTCGGCATGATGTTTCCAATAAAGCGACTGACAATGATTTAAAATGAAACAGTAGTTTTTCTTTAACCGAATATTTTTAATAATGCATTGCATACTATTTAAGACAAAATATTAATATATTTTCCTAAACATCTGTTAAAATGTTTTTACAGAACTATTATCACACGCGATGTTATCTATAGATAAGAGAAACTAGGAGAGCGAAAACTGATGGCGCGGAATGACATGAGAGTAACATTTTACGTAAATTGTATTGTGTAATTATGATAGTAAAACCGATATAATTGTCATAGAACCTTGCACGTTGCGTCCTTATTGTCCTCTATTACCCTTTACAGCAATTATAGTGGTATTGTTTAAATTAGCTTTGACTATTTTCAATTAGTATTAAAGGGGTCTATAAATTTAATTAATGACTTATGTGTTCCATTTTCGACACAACGCAATGCATCCGGTTGCTCAATTGTACTTTTACATCACTGGCATTTTATTTGCAGTACCTACAGAGTCACGAATTATTCATGAGACACAAGATAAAAAGTAGTAGAGTATTATACTTATCATATTTTTATGTTAGGTTAATTTTAGAACATAATTTGCATCAATACAAATGTTCAACAAAAGAAAAAAAAAGACTACGCCTACTTGTAAAAAAAATAGCAATGAGAATAATATATATAAATTTATGGCAATTTTTATTCCGTGCCATTCTACAATTTTAGTATTTTATTATTTTAGTTCTTAAATGGATGTTCAGCTCGACATTGGACTTTCAAATGTAATTGGAATTGTATTCTCTTCCTGTTGACATTACAAGTACATAAATCTAGCATTTTTGTATGTTCAAAATGGCATACACCACAAACTATCATATTATATATTTTCATAACCCTCTCAATATGGGCAAAGAATTTAAAGACTAGTTGTCAAGTAGTGTACACCAAATTATGAACCTAAAAACCTAAAAACAATTTCTCATCCAAGTAAAAATTTAATATAAAAAATTAAAAACATGAAAATATAAGCACCTAAAAGCATTACTTAACTCAAAATATATTTTTACTTATAATGTTCAAGCTAAAAAATTAAAAAAAACAATATCAAAAAATATAGTCAATAACTCTATTTGCACGATAGCCAATTTTTTTTTAATTATTTTGATTCGTTTCCTGATATATGACGCAGAATGTTTTTGTAACTAAAACATTCATCACTCATTAAAAAATAAGATTTGCTTACTTAATAAAGTTCTCAAAAGTGTGTATGACTACCATTCCGCACTTAAGCGGCGTGATGGACTACAGCCTATTTCTTCCCATTTTGAATGGAGACGTAATGGACTAATGATGATGTCCAAAACGCCGGATTAGTCGAAGTAGTTGAGAACGAACGAAACAGGGGACGTTCTCCACCTTATCTACTACTCTTACCCAGCGGTACTGTCTGCTCTCGCGGGGGATGTGTGTAGGGATCGTTCGGGCCTCGAGAGTTCCATCTTTACCCGGGGTTTTTCTCGAGGAGGTTAAATACTCCCAGGTTAGCCGAAAGTAGCCGCGATACGTCTAAGATAATTTCCTCGCGTTATGGCTACATTTTTTTTTAATTTATGACGCGATTGTATCGCACTGTTAAAGCCTTCACTTAAAAATAAATTGTGCGATAAGTGTCTTAGTGGTCACGTATAACAAATGGTTTATGATCGACTTCATGCAGTTGGTATGTACCTGCCTATGTATGTATTCTAGTCAGAGTCGATTACGGAATATTCTCATGGACGGCAGTAACACATATTAAATAAAAACATATACAAATTAAATAATAATATATGCAATACTCACATCGAAAACCTCCTAATAGTAAAAAATGTTGCTGCTAAATTTCCTACCTTTAATTTTATATTCTGATGCAACCAAAGCCACATTCACATTTCATAACGTTAATTAAAACTTAGCTGGATTTGCTTAATTGAAGTATATGTATGCACTTACTTATTTTACTAGAATATGTTAACCACGGAGAAACGCAAACATAGACCCGAAGACGTTAACTAAATATATCGTATCCTATTTCTGACAGAACTCTGTTTTTTTTTTAATTTAAAATAGTATTTTTGAATTTGTTTAAACCGCTTTAAAATATTGCCTAAATATACGTAAATGGAAAATCTCATTTTTAAGTCCGGCCTTGTTTAATATCGTTCCATAGAGCTAAACGGTATAAAAATGAAGAGGTAACTGTTTGACATTTTGAGCTTACTAGTGAAATATACTATTTGACAATTTAAAAAATAATGAAGTTTATTAATATGTTATTATCAACCGGACCGTAATGTTAGAAAAAATCAATTTGCATGCATTCATCAACATGAACGGAAACTCAACAGTTCAACGATCCAAAAATAATTAGACGATACCTAGTTACAAAGCAGAAGCAATTAACAAACCTTGAGACTAAAGAAAAAGTATGTCTTTAAATTTAAACTTGTCTATTTAAAACTACGAGTAGTTGGTTGGTACAAATTCTGTAAGTTGGACACTTTGTGACGCAAAAGTGTTACATTCGTACAAATAGATAACTCACGACTATTCCGTAGGTTCAGGTAACAGAATAGGTGTCAACTGCAAGCTTCAACAAAACCCTGTACACAGATGTCGAAAACCTGTATTTTTGTATAGCTACAATCACAATGTACTTAGCTTACAAAATGAATTTTTATCATATAATATCATCTTGTATTGAAGTAGCAGAGGTAGGCTTGTGAGTCATACGCTATACAGACCCATCCGCACTGTTCCACTATGGAAAATGGTCGAACAACGGCATTCTCAATATTGCTGTTGCCATACTTATTTATTTTAATTAATAGTTTAAGGTTCAAACTAAACTGTGGTAAATGAATTTTATATAATAACAGCTAAAATAAATTTATAGCCATGCGACAAACTTATTGTTTCTATAAATACTAATTTAAAGCCTGTTCTCTTCATCACTTTCAAAGTGATTTTAATGTAAAATTTTGTAGGAATAGATATAGAGTGTTATACATTTCTGAAAAGCTTATCTG
>DWON01004059.1:0-16890 GCA_018251015.1 Phocides pigmalion okeechobee | reverse complement strand
ATTGGACGTGGTTGTCCATGGGCTGCAGTGGCCACTTAACATCAGGTGGCCTGCATGCCCGTTTCTTACTCTTTCATGATAAAAAAAACAAGTATTAAATTACAATATATCCTGCAAGTTTTATTTTTACTATGACGGATTTACTATTTAGACTGTTAATAGTTTGTTCTATTAATAAGTACGGACGATTTATGTTACTGATGACTTTGGTAAAAGACCGGTATTACCTTCGGGTTGGATCCGCACTTTAACAAATTTTGATTTTCTTGGCTCAATCCTCAAGAGCAACGCACCTGTGATCGATTTCAGCTAATGTTAGAGTTCTATATGGAGTTTTTTACAGACGTCCACAGGTGGCAATGACTTACCACCAGGTGCGCTGCTTGTTCTTATGTTACATCTATACAAATAAATAAATTTTGTGTCTGTTTGTAATATTAAAATAACCGCTTTTAACTAAATGCATCTGTCATTGTCTGAGGCGCCCGAAGTGACGGCGCAGTGGTGGCATGCGCGAGGTCTGCGCACGATAGTGGACAGTATTTGGAAATAGCAAAGTTACTTTATTATTATTGTAAATAATTGTAAAATTAAGTATCTAGAACAGGAACCAAGTTGCGGGCAGTAAATCATTCCGTTTGCTGTTAATCCTGGGTGCGTGTATATCTACGCATGCCGCATCCAGTGACACTATATCTTTGTCCGTAACCAAACTTCTAGAGACTCCTCCGTCGCTAATGTATACAATTTGTCTTCAAGAGTACTGAAACACTTTAGTTTATTCGCTAAACCTATTGCTTTTCCAAATTGATCATTATTACCATTCGCATATGAATCGGTAATGTTACGGATTTTATTTGAAACTAGCTACTGCTCGCGTCTTTATTAAATTGCGGCGTCACTTTTCGTATTTTACCGGATTTTCCAACGGCAAAAGGTTTTCATGTATTCACATCGTAAAATTGACATAACTTTTTATGAATAGACTGATTGTAATAAACACTAAATGTTAAGTGAAGCTTACTGCAATACATATATAAGTGAAAACATTGAAGTCGGTTAAACTCTTTCTGAAATTAACGCGCACAAATACACAGACAGATAATACTTTTAATAGGTTTTTATTTTTTATTCCTTTTAAAATATAGCTTCAAATATACCAATACGATAAAAATGATACGGCATGATTTATTAAAATTACAAGCAAATCCGCAGTTAAAAGCTAGTATTGTACTTTTGGAAATAAATAAAAATAATCTGGCATTCTTGTTCGTTCATTTGTATAACATAAATACTGTATAATGATGCTCAAGTTTTTCAAAAGGAAAACAAGTGGTCCAATTTGAATCTAAGAGAAAAGAAATGGACCTTTTTATCGGACCAAATTAGTTCAATGGAAAAAAGCCCTAATAAGGTACAAAGTAACGGTTTTATTTCCAGCCAATTATGCTGCTTAAAAATATGCGTACTTAAATTCGCGAAAGGGAGGGTTCCCTGCCATCGATATGTATGTATATATGTATGTGTATAAAGGCATTTTGTCATTTCTCATCTGGGGCACGCTAATTATCGAAAATAAGTCCATAATTTTTGGTTGGGTAATTTTGGCCTATTAAAAAAAAACAAAAATTCTTGCAAAGGTTACCAAATATGATTTTATTTTCATATTCTTTCGTAATCCTTTTTTTTTTTAGTTTTTATGGTACATTTTCGATATTTGCTTGGGGACACTGCGTGACCCCTCGTGCCCCCAGCAAAATTCCCTGCCGTGCCTATTTCTACCTAATAAAAGCGATTCAGAGCTGTTTTAACTGTTTTTCACTTTCTCGTGAGGTTCCGTGGCGACTGCTATGCTACGGGGGTCATAGCTTTGACACTTTGATTAGACAGCTCCATTTAATCAGGCGGTGGAAATGTTTTTCGAACGGGGAGGTACTAATGTCGGCCTCACATTTTGTTATGATGCAGTTCTTGCTTCAGTTCAAAGGTTGCTGCGTTAACGGCCATCTCATTCCTCAAGAATAAAGGCTCTAGGTATTACCTAGGTAGGACTTCAGCTCCGAATGGGCTCGTATGGATATCCATAGGTTACAGTGACTTACCATGAACGGCGTACTCGTTTACTACTCCAATTACAAATAAAACAAATACAGAACAGAAGTCTACATTCGTGGTAAACATCTCTGAGCCGCAGATCGAACTCTGGACCCTATGTGTGGCAGTACATCACAAAACATCAATTATAGACCATTAATTCCAAAATTACCATAGAAACAATATTATTACTCCAATCACACCGTTCTATGGTCTCATAAATCTTCATAACTGTCCGTTTCATAACATCATTAGTGTAAACTGACCTCATTAGTATCCGAGAAAAATAGTCCCCGTTTTGGAGAGTCGAAACACGTTTGACCCATTCCGGGACTATTGGGGAAAACTTCCGAAATATCTTCTAATATTGACCCGTACAGATCACAAATCTGCCTAACAAATGGAACGAGTGGAGAATAATGAATAATTAAATGAATAAAAACCTAAGAATCCAGGATCCAGATAAAGAAATTATAATCATAATGTGTAACATTTAACCGGGGAGATACCACCACCAGACCTATTTCTATGGTGAAGCTTAATTAGATTTCAATAGAAAGGTGTCATTGCAGGCTCACTTACAAAAGAGGCGAGCACCTTAATCCTCAGGAATAGCAACACATCTGTGATCGACTTCAAGTGATACTCTTGGTATTCCTGTAATCGTGGTACTCCGCGGACATACGACCACTTATCATCAGGTGGACTTCGTGTTCGCTTGCTACTTCAAAATCAAAATCAACATTAATCTAAGCATACACTAGAGCAATAAATCATTGAACAAAATAAACAATAATAGAATAAAGCTAAAAGCAAAATAACTAGGTGTAGTAATTATAACAGAATAATGTTAAGGCACTTAATGTCCTTTTTCTATATTTTTGTAAAAATTGTATTGTATTCCTAGCTCCATCTTAATTTAAATCAATGGAACACTGGTATTGTCTTGTGTTGGGGATTCGGGTCACGTCCGACCCATTCTGGGGCAATCGAGGATATACAAGCCAAACCTATCCATTTGACTTCCTTCTTTTAATACACCTAATTAATTCCTTTGTTTAGAATTTTCTTTACCAATCGTAAATAGTCTTATTATTTGTGTAGACCGCGAACGATTAACTAAGTTAAGCAACGTTGTATAAAGATGGGAGTATTATAGATCGACCGAGAAGGTACCACCGCCGCCCTTATAATCCGCCGTAAAACATTACTCGTGTTTCGGTTGGAGAGGTGCGATTGTCAGCTACACTTTGAAGCGAGGCGACAGTCTTAGTCCTCAGGAGTAGCAACGTATCTACGTTGGAGCTCAAATGCTACTCTTCTCACATAAAAAAACGTTGGGAGTGGTCAAGAATTGGATGGGTGACCGCTGGTGGAAAAAATTATCGCGGTTCTATATTTCGGAAGGCAAGCTTACAAAAGTGTCAGTTGTCTTCGATAGATAAAATAGGTACCTTGTGGAAGACCCTATGTAGGGGTTGAGAGCATTAAACTGATGGTTTGAGCACTAGCCCGTTAAACACCAATCCAAAAAAATCTTTCTTTCGTTAGTATGTCTTAACTTTTACTTTCCTTCTTTCTTCTTTTCTATTTCCAATATTTTTTCTATGTTTCAAGTCATTTTTTGTCTTAGTTATCATATCGCATACTCGTATATATGCATGTGATTGTTGTGGTTGCAAATCATTCTATATATTGTTGTGATTTTATCCGTACTTTAAGGTTTTAGGACTCTATTTTGGTTATTTCGTCTGCGTTTATTTTCCACTTTATAATTAAAAACTACAGTTATATTTAACAAACATGAAATTAATTGCCTGTATAGCAATATTTGAGTGGAATATTTGTTGATTGTAATACTTTCCTAGGAAACTTTAAATTCAATCCGAAAATCTAAATTCGGATCCACAATCGAAATAGAATCCCGATTTTAATTAAAAACGAAACAGCGTATTCTCCGGAGCGCAGATAACATACATCCAAAGTAAATATTAAAAAAAATAAACACTGACGGGAGAACAGATAAAAAATAAAAAATGGTGGTGGTTTCGCGCGTATTTTTCAACAATGGAACGTATTGTCAGCTCCAACAAACTTTGTGTACAAGTAACGAAATAAAATCATCGTGTACACGACCAACTAACTATGTATATAAAATCAACATACATATGTGCAATATAAATGAAAAAAAATACAACTGAGGTGTCGGTCTATGATTTCAAAATACTTTTTATTTTCAAGATTTGAATATTGCCGTTTTTCCTGCTATTTTTCCACTTTTATATGCATTTTTCAAATTCGGAAATCGGCTTCTTTTGGCTAAGATTAAAATGGCTACCTTTATGGATGACATAATCTTCTCACATTTAAATGGGATCAAATAAAAAGTATGTTCTTCCAAATACAAAAATAATTTTCCAAATCTGATAAAAAATGACGGAGTTATGATGTAACAAACATAAAAACAAGAAAATCCAAAAATTCTTCTATTTATACGTTTGTTAATTATCCTAATTATGGCTATAATTATTCTAAATTAACAATGTTTTATAAATACCATTTGATCTGAGATAATAATCAGTGTGACCGAGAGTATAAATAATAGAATGTAAATACGTCTAGATTTAATGTTCGGTTGCGTGGATTTCGCTAATGCTATATTATTGAAGTACCGTCAGAAAAACAAATAATTAGGCAAAATAATATTATTTTTCCGAAATTTATATTTAAAAAATTATAACTTTATAAAATACAGCGAGAATGTTCAAAGTTTCAAAATTCACTGAAATATTTCTAAAGGTTAACTTAAATTACATAGTAGGACTTTTTGCCGCAGCGTTATAAAGAATACACAATTTCCAAAATTTGCCTGTACAATAAAAGTAATTACAATTTTAAACTGGTTCTAAGATCCAGGAGTATAGTTTTAAAACAATGACAAATTTCATATAAATAGTTCAAATGTAATACAATTTATTAATTACATCTTTTAATAGAATCTTATTTCGTGTTAACATTATATATTTTTTTTCAATTTCTGTCTACTACTTATATAATAGTATAACAGATGGTAGAACTATAGTTCGTCGGAGTTGTACCACCGCAGCTCTCATAACCCGTCGTAAAGCAACTTTTGTGTATCGGTGTAAGGCAACCATCATAGTCCTCAAGAGTAGCAACGCATATACGTACGATCTCAGATAGAACAACAATCCTGCTTGAGCTTGTATGTGGGTGTGAGTTGCAGTGAATACTTAAAATGAGGTGGCCTGCATGCTTGCTTGCTGTCCTCACATAAAAAAAAACAATTTCACTATATACATATATTACCCAGGTATATATTTATGTCCTTCTGTGTTCTCAAAATTCCGGCGGACGAATTCTGGGTCACAGCTAGTGTGATACATAAATATATCTTCCTAAATGATTCAATTTTATTTGCCAACCCTCCCGCGCTCACCTACGGAAATGGTAAAGTAGGATCGGGTAGTCATTTCGTAAATTGCATTTGACCGAGCGCAGCGTGTTATTAAATTTGCGAATATTTGCGCTTATGTCGAAAATTCGCAATAATTTAAATGTGCCTATTGCCAATCTGCTGCTATGGAGATAAAGTACCTGAGGGGAGGCCGAATAGGGGTTGAATAAATATGATTGTTGCGTGATTTTCGTAAATGTGTTATTAATGCGTGCTCCAAACGTGTTTTTAATATTTGTGTCGTGGGTAAATAATAAAATTGAATTTTATGTGCTCTTGTAAATATTACAATACGTTCTAATAAATCAACTATGGTCTTAGATAAATATTTCCAAAATCATTTTCTTAGTGCTCTCTGAACACTATATAAAGAACCTATGTGCAAGTTGACCGGTTAAAGGTTATGTCGCGATATCTGAGTCTGTGACTTACCTTCATCCTTTATATATAAGTCGTTCATCTCTATATATTATAAAACAAAAACCCCCGTCGCGTCTGTCTGTCAGTTTGCGATAAACTCAAAAAGTACTAGACGGATTATCGAACAGTTTTCAACAACAGGTAGAGTGATTGCTGAGGAAAGTTTTGGTGCATAATAAGTTAAGGTTTTTTTGTAAATTGGGCGAGAATTTAAATAGTTAAATTCAATATAGTAATTCAATCACGGTTGGAAATACATGTTTCTAATTGTTAGTTTTTGCAACAAGGCAATGACTGGCGATTACCTGAGCGAAGCTGTGCCGGATCGCTCAAGTTCAAGATCAAGTTAGATATATAACTTGATCTTTTTCCTTAAAATATCTGTAATTTAATATTTTCCCTTAAAATGCTGTCGTGCTCCCGATTGTACCAAATCATTAATATTGAGTAAATAACTGAGATATTGGAGGAAATTCGTTTTGATGATCAAATTGAGCCAATTACTTAGCGATGGAAATAGCTGGCAGGATTTTTATGACATATAATTGATATAGATTTTCATATTATATTATTTGAGACATTATATTATTTTAGTATGTACCCGTAAGAGTGGAGGCTTATTGACAGTAACTTTAATAATGATTGATCAGATACGATCTTGCCAATATTATTAAATACTAGACCAAAAACTTAAACATTGTTTACCTTAAAGTACTTCGACTGAGGAGGTATCGTCGTATTTTTTGATTTCTTTTATATCTTTCTTTTAATTTCTGTTTATATCTTTTGAATTCTTTCAAGTTAATTAAGATTTACAAGGATATACACGTAAGTATCATATAGTCTCCAAACTTTATTAGAAAACATTCTCGCTAGTGTCAGGTGACCCGAATCTCCCATTAAAATACCAGCCGAGCAATTTAATTAAGTTGTGACGTCGGAATTCCGGGAAGCCGGTATTTCCTACACGGGGAAAATAGGGTTCAGATATTTTTGAGACAAATATCCCTTCTTTTATGACATTGACGTAAGCGAGTGCAGTCCACCTTTATTCAAAGAAATTGACCAAGCGAAAAGATCGACAGGTTATCTGAAGATAAGTAGTTACCGTTTCCTATGGACATTTTGCAACACCAGAGGAATCGCCTATTCGCTGCCAATTGTGAAGAAATCTTTGCATATTTTTTGAAGGACTTTATGTCAAAGTATTCAGGGAAAACCTCTGAAGAAAGCTCGTGCCACATCTTGCACATTCGTGAAAGAAATGAACGCGCAAACCGAACTGTGAAAGACCACCACGAATCCTGTTGATGCGGATTGAGTCTTAATCGTCGTAGAGTGATGCAGTGGAGAAAGAGCAATGTAGGTACCAGATTATACAGTTCCTCAGAGCGCTCATCATTATAAAGCCAATATATCACCTGACTTTATAATGTCCCTCCATAAACTAAAGTCTTTTAATCGATTGGTGATCCTTGACCATGAACTTGAGTCGTTGACGAATCGGACAGCGCATGTCCGAGGTTAAATGGGTTAAGCTAGTATTGAGGTGCCAGCAGCACTCCTTGTCGGGCCTCATAAAGCTAACGCCTAAGTAAACTAAATGCCGCCTAGCCCTATTCAGGACGTCCACCTGATGGTAGGTATTCACAGTCGCTCATAGACATCCGTAACCAAAGCTTCTTTTTTATTTTTTATATTGAAATTACAGCAAAACAGCATGCAAAAGATTTTAAAAGCCTCTGCAGCCTATGGGTATCCACGCTCAATCTCAAAGGCTAAAGTCCTGCCTGACATAATTTCATGACATGGCAAATACAATGCTAATCAAATATAAATCGTTCGAACCCGTTACATAATAAAGTTTCCGTCTGGAAATTGAAGCCGGAACTCTCTGCAAAGGATTGGTTAAAAAACCTGCCGCACTTTACGAAATGCGAATACAATCACGTACATCAATCTTCAAGCCTTTTGTTCGAAGTATCCACGAAACAAAATCCTCTATTGTTAGCCAAACGTATCGAAAAAATTACATGTCAAACGTATCTAAAGCAAAATTGATTTCCCTAAAATATTCCCGTTCACAGTTCCGTTCACAATCCCGTTTTCTGTCCCAATGTCAATACGTCACGCTTTAATTACCACCGAACTCCCGGAAACTGTAATATTCTCTTGTCTCACCGGTTACGAGAAGCGATTATTACTAAGTAAACTATGAAAACTTTGCA
The DNA here is from genome assembly GCA_018251015.1 of Phocides pigmalion okeechobee. Classification (NCBI taxonomy): domain Eukaryota; kingdom Metazoa; phylum Arthropoda; class Insecta; order Lepidoptera; family Hesperiidae; genus Phocides; species Phocides pigmalion. The sequence goes on along the minus strand of DWON01004059.1, from coordinate 8,670 downwards.
ATATTTAATTTTTCAACATATATTTTTTATTAAACTTGTTATGTTTGTAAAATATAATCAGAGTTCATATTCACATTGCAGCAATGATGTACACCGAATATAACACATTAAAAATTAAACATTCTACGACACTTTGTACAACATTATAAAGTTAAACAAAATTATCGCCATCAAAGTTGACATTCGTAATACATGTGGCCAATTGGTTACCGTCATGTTTTGACTTAATTAGTTGATGCCAGCTGCAGTTCAGGATAGGCATATGTGATGGCGTTATTTTTTAATAAAATAAATCATCTACATATAAACGGATAATTTCTTATTTTCGGACTCCTCGCACCTTGGTAGGTCCAAGGTTCGAGGAGGACATACTCGATTACCTACATCACACTTTCTCTTTATACCAATCGCGAACAGATTAGGGTCCTTATCAAGTACGTATTTTCTTCCGACGCACATGCAAGATGTAGAATTAACGTCCTCCAGAGATTTCTCAGGAGGATGCGATAGGTCTCCTTCAAAATAACAGCAGAACGGCAAGAAGAATGCAGTGATTCCTTTGTTCCCTATCTTTTATAGTTTAATTTTTATATGTACTTGAATTTATTTAAAAAAACCGTTATTGGGTCGTAGTTAATTGTGTACGGAGGAAAGATGCCACTCTAATTTAATTCAATATTTTGTATCATATCTTATCGGTCGCTGTTCACTCGCTTGCAATACAACCATATAACAAAGGGTCACAGAGCTATAACCATCACGGGGTGGTCTTCAAAGCTTTCAAAATATTTCTTTCTTTCGCAAAATTGAATATCTGCAACTGGCAACACACGCTCTATGTCACATCGGACTGTGGTTGGCAACACTGAAACTTTGAACTTGGGATCAATTTACTCATTAAATTTAACAGATAAAATATAGTTCACCTGGGGAGGTACCATGGCCACCTCATAATCCGCCGTGAACTAATTATGGTTTCGGTTAGAAAGTAGGTACTGGTGTGGTTGTTTTTCACTGTTTTTATATGATACTGCTAAATTACACGAAATAAATCAGAAAATCTTTCAAACTGGATGTTTTTTTCTGACTAATTAAGCGTAATTTATTGCAGCATAAGCATAAATTAATCTAACGGATAAATGTGATAGCAGACGGGCCACCTGATGGAAAACAGTTACCGTCGCTTATAGATACCGGCAACACCAAAGGAGTCGCCAATATGTCATACGTCACGGTTTCTTTACGACATGAGGTACAGGTCCCGTGACTCCCGGCGGTCGTCACCGTCCTCGGAATTTACGGAAAACATCACCTTTTGGCCACAGGTCCTCCTTCAGGATGGTTGATAGATTTTCCGTCGGGACGCGCACGACGAAAGAATTGAAATTAACGGCATTACAAGCCTCCAACTTCTCTAGGAACAACCGCAAATTCATTTCACTTTTCACTTCAATGCATCGCCCACTTTTTTAAAGAGTTCTCTTTTCATCTATTTTGATTGGCTCGATTAAGCGGTGGGATTGAAACGGATTAATGGGCACTGGGCCTCACTAATTACCTCTGCGTACGAGTCTCTATTCAAAATTACAAGGTAAAAAGGCTTATCAAATGTACTGCATAAAATTGATACAACAATAAATTGAGGATCTTCACGGCACGTCCGGGTGAAAGAAATTACCGAAAGGAATTACTGTCGTTGCCAAGACGCATTTCCCAACGCAATATTACTTTAGCAAGTGTGCCAAGTTCTTTAGTCGTTCTTCTTGTTAAGCGATTTCAAATTACATGCACCGGAGGCTTTCATATTTTATGTGTTAATTGCAACGGTATAATCAGAATACTGAAGCAGTGACGATATTTAAATTTGATTTAAAAATTTTAAAAATATTTTCATTCTATATTTTAACAAACTTAATTGAAGGAAATGCTAGGAGCTTTTATATGTGCTGCGATTTATATAGATTGAAAACAATAGACAAAATTAAACGCTCTTTTGTACATTCTGGAGTTGAATGAGTAACCAGTAGCACAATTTTATGGTTTTGTAGGGAAACATCACATAAAGATGCTAGAACTATTGATCGAACAAAAAGGTACCACTGTCGCAATCATAATCCAACATAAAGCAGCTCTTGTATTTCAGTTGAATAGCTGCGGTTGCCAACCACACTTACTAGCCAGGCGACCACCTTACCTATCAAGAGTAGCAACGCATCTACGTACAACCTCAGATGGGACTTCGTACATGGATGTCCATGGGTTGCAGCAACTACTTAACATAACCTGCATACTCGTTTTCTACTCTTCGCATAAAAATGTTATGTCACCAATAAAAGCATTATTTCGCGTCATTTTCAAAACTATGCATTGACATCGAAAGCAGATTAGTGACTTTTTTGAGAGTATGCCAAGCGTGTAGTTACCGTGGTTAGCGGCCGCCGCGCGGGCGACACTGAAAAATTTCGAAAAGCTTTTAAGCCCCGTCACGGCGGTTTTGAACTGATCGGAGGCTGTACAGACGAGCATTTTATAGGCGTTAAGGAAGATGTGAAAGTTAATTTAGTGTTAAACACTTACTTATATATGTGTTAAAATAGCTCCATTAATATAAACTATTATTTGTAAATTATACTTTTATAGTTAGAATATTTATATACTACATAGATAGAAAATATGTTCTCCAAAACGAAAATGCCTACGAGTCAGTGGTAGTTTGTTGTTGTTCAAAAAGAATATAAGGGTCAACATTAAATAAAAATATTTTGATTTTGGAAAAACCTACACGTTTATTGTAATATGTATCATATAAACACGATAAACCAATTTTCAAATTCCTTATGCCTTTACTATGAAATTTATTTTTACCAAATTCCAGATCTTTAGCTCAACACAAATTGCTCTGTATGGATAAATGAATTTATGATGTGAGTGTACCTAACAATATGTGAGATAAATGAGATACGACTGTTTCCATTATTTGTTCTGTAACTTTGCTCCTCATTCTATTTTATTATTTTCTGTCAATTGAAAGTAATAAGTTCTGATAATCCAGTTTTGAAAGCAAATATATGACACTAACGACCCTATTTTTTATTAACAATTTATTTACAATTGAACTTCAATTATAAACTTTAATTTATTTCAGCGATAAGCTGTAGAAATTATTTTATGTTAATTAATTTGAATTCTTTCACACTTTCAAGTATAAAGGTCTTTACTGCAGACATACGGACAACAAACTAACTCTATAAAGGTAACGTAGTCAAGTAAACTAAGCTGTTAAACGTATAATTTGAAGCCCGTCTAAGAGTCTGTCCATATGTTACAGCTATTTTACTAAGAGAGTATAAACACCGCAGCTTTATTCCTTTTTAAGTTTGAGACTCTACTGTTAACTGTTAAGCGAAGATATAACATTTTGTAATGATCATATAGATTATTATTCCAAAAACATTTACAATTCCAACGTTAAAAATGAATACAACGAAAACGAGATAGGTCGCACGGTATCTCCTTTTGTGTATTCCCTAAACACGATGTTATTTAATATTGTCGAGTTATTCATATGTTTCCTTTCATAACGTTCCCGCGAATCTTTACATTCGCCCGAGCGCGGTAAGTGGTTTACCCTAAATTGTTAAAAAACAAAATTTCTCACGCTCTGTTTTGCATTTATCTTTGAATTCATTTACATTTTCCTACGTGAGTTGCTTAATATAAACTCTTGTATTATTTATTTTTAAACATCATACCCTTATGACATGATACCATACTAATACAAGCACTAGTGGTCTACATCGCCCATGGGTTTCTCTAATCAGTCTCAAATAGGATTGAAGAGCCACTTGTGTTCGGCTGCAGACAGTTTATGTTAGGATAAGTAGCTGGGCCAGGTTAGGTATAAGCCGCCTTTTCACACCAGAAACCTGGTTTCGCAACTCTAGCACGGTGACACTGTACTTTCTTAAAAGATAAAAGAAAAGGCGAGGAAACCTGCATGTCTGGGTTCATCATATAGTTCTTAAATGCGTGTGACGTATCCCAATAGGCATCCTTATAGCGTAGTAGAGTAGCCCAACTTCTTTTTCAACGATTGCAGTGTGGGACACGAGTATCCACACACAACCTCAAACCAAACTGAAGTACCCGAGGGCCTATATAGATACGTTACTGTACCTAAAGACTAAAATGGTCACTTCGATATTAAATGTATCTTAAATACGTTTACTATGACGAATTAGTTCACAGCGGATTATAAGCATAGCTATGGTCCCTCCCCAATCCAACTATAGTTCTACCACCTATTATTCATTATTCTAAGAACTAGACTAGAACTAGAAGAACCATTACTACACAGTCGTATATGATAACAGAACAATAAATAATGTTCTTTATAAAAACACAGCTGCGAACTAAAAACTATGAGCAACTTTACATAAATAAATTACTGTAACCTTGCTACGGTATCAAAAGAAAATGACTTATGAATGTAATTATGTTTTTATACCTACTGCGTCTACAACAGTATCGCGACAGCCTCAGACCAACTTGATTGATTAAAGTGAGAGTATATATACTTTTTATTTGTAATAGATAAATTAACTACCTTTTTATGTAACAGTAGCAAACGTTTAGTGATCCCTGCAGCCAACGAACAACTGTGATAAGAATCAAAGAAAAATGTTTTTATTCAAAGTAAATTCTTTACAGAACTCTTTTTGAACGTCAATAAACTACTACCGACTCGTAACCTGTTTCATCATATGTGTTTTCCATTTTTAAAAATGTAAATTATAAATAATAATTTAAATTAATGGAGCAAGTGGAGCTGGAGTCGTTTCAGACCATATGAGTTTATCATTTATCGGTTTTATAATACGCCTTTTTACACAATGTTTGTGTAATGACTAATTTATACTTCTCTTCTGATAAATTTGTGACATGTTCGGGTATTTTAATTGTATATAGTTATATACATATAGTTTAAGGTATATACCAGACCGATTCAAGTTATAAACTAGATAGAAGTAAGTACTGCTTACCTAGAACTGTCTGGTGAGATAACGTCATGCAGGTAGTGCGATTGGTCAAGCAACAGCCCTATATATTAGACAGAAATCATGCGAAGCACTTCATTCAAGGGCTTGGAGGACCTAGTTCTAGACTATCGATCGATGGTTGTATTTAGGATAAGTTTTTGCGTCATTTAACCTAACGTGCCTAATTATTTATTTATAGATGTCAGTTTAGAGTTTAATTCATCACACTAGAATAATTATAATAGAGCTTCACCACAGCTAAACCCAGCTGTATGTACCTATGTGAGTGGTGCCACTTCAGTTGAACTACTAGAATTCCAAGCACGATGTCGTGGACGCTTCAATCGCTTATTCGAATTATCGGAGATAAAGCACCGCCGCCCTTATGATCCCTTGAAGTTTTTGGTTTTGATTAGAGATCTCCACAGTTACTAGCAAACCCTTAGCAGAAACAATGTAATACTTTCGACCTATTTAAGGTGAAATGGAATGTACGCAGGTTGTTCCTGGCATTTTAAATAACTCTTTTATTAAAACAAACATGTTTAGTTCGTCAAAGTATGATGAAGTGTTTCCTCTTTTATGTTATGGGTTGAAAGTAGTTACAACCATATTACTCTATTACATAAAGAAAACAGTTCAAATGTAATTGTCCAGCATTTCTGATATTAATCAATATCTGAAAGAATACTTTTTCAGTACACTATGAATTACATACTTTTGCCACGTTTGATATAGCGTTTAGAAAGCCGCGTTTATTACGCTTGTGTGTATAAATTAAAAATATTTGCCTCGAGGTGCTGTTTTGTTGCTTATTTATATTTCTATTGTTATCATAGACAACTATTTTTATTTTACAAAAGAGTGTGTATACTAAGTCTGCTCGGTTCCAGTAGACCTAGGCAAAAAATTTTAATGTTTTGAAGGGAAATCGCAAAACCACGAATACGTTCTGAAATAGATGAATGGTAGCTTTTTTACGTAGCTGGATATGTCCTAGGTCTTTTTTCTAATTTCAAACCCTTACCTCTATCAGCCAACACGCCAGTCCACGCGATGACAGCTAGTAAAAGAACTGTCAAAATGTTGAACGCCATCTTAATCTGTCTGTCACTGTCACACCATTACACTTGCACTTCGCACTGGTTGGTCTATAAAATTCACACTTCACTTAAAACATGGCGGGGCGGGTCGGGGCACCTGGAAAAAAAACATTTTATATTTTTTTATTTTTTAAACTTACTTTTTTACATTTATTTTCAATAATTAATATCTTTTAAAAATTTTTAAAAAAGCTTAATCTAAACAATCTAAAGGAAGCCCGTGCCCAAGAACGCTAGCCACATTCCCGCGTTGAAGAGCAATCCCAAATTTCTGCGCGAGATATGAACCAGTCCTCTAGTCACCGGCGGCGTCGATCGTACGTTGGACCAATTGTTTGAGTGAATATAATTTTATAAGTATAGGAAACGAATGCAGCATTCTCGTTTGATACTTTTCCAACATAAAAAAAAAAACATTTAGGCCATCTGATGTTAGTACGATTTCACTATTAAAAAAAAATGGTTGTATTTTTTTATATTTCAGTATTATTATTTTATTCGTAAACAATTTAAATATACGTTTGTAAATATTGTACAAGTTTACAAAACAGCCTCCAACTAGTCATCTTGAATAATAAATTCTGTTTTGAAAATAAAACATTGTTGCGAGAAATGTAAGTAGAGTACAAATATTTTAGAAAGATGTTTTGGTAATCCAAACAAACATATTGAATTTAGAATTTAGAATATTTCAATTCAAATTTCAAAATAGTATTTTAGAAACTCATATTGAGCTTACTAATATAGCACTCCATAATATTCGACAATGTCATCATGAACTGTGGAGTATTATCGTAATAATACTTCAAAGCAAAATTATACAAAAAATGGTCTCCGCTCTACCTTATGATCAATCGAGTAACGTGCCATTCTTTTATAGGGATTAGGGGTATTCGCATCGACAATAAGCAGCAAAAAACATTACTGATCTGCCAAAGAAAAGTTGAAACCTAAATTAGTTCATTTTAAGAAAGCTTAAAATGAATTGTTATAATAATTATGTTTTGAATTCTGGTTTTTATAATTTAATATAGTTTAGACTTGAAATATTGTAATGCATAGTGATTTAATTATTTGTAATAAGAAAGCTTATTACAATATAAATGATTACTTAAATGATAAGGATGCTTGTTGTGACATATCTCTGGCTCCACAGAAAAGTAATTCATTTAAACTGTTATGTACAAGTTGTGTTTATTTTAAAATAACGCGATGTTTTCTCCACGACGAGGTGTTTATCGAAACGGTGTCAATTCTATTATGAATTTTTTTCACCTAGCTTGTATCTGGCAACTGCACCTTCCCAACCGTAACACAAGCACTGCTTTACGGTGCATTATAAGATAGCCATGGTACCTGGTCGAACTATAGTTCTTTTCAAATATTTAGAAGGCAAAGCCTCAAAGTTTACACTATGAGGGCGTCAGTGGAATCTTCCTGTCCCCTCCCCGTACTGTAATTGAACCATATTGCAATTATTAAATTGCGAACCTCAAGTTCACGTTAGTGTATAAAATCGCAAAGCAAACCAGAGGCAAAAATTAGTATATGTTGAACTGATTATTACGCGAAACGTGCGCTAACCGCGTCGGCCCGGTTATAAATAGTGCAAACGGACATACATACATTATATATGCGCTCATACAAACACACAGAAATAGACGCTAACGTTCTGAATATTTTTACTCCCGTTTATCTTTGAACGTCTGATGTGATGAGAAAATTAACATACAGTAAATTGCGCGCAGATTTTTATTTATCTACAGATATTTTATGCCCTCATACGATAAACAAGAGGTTAAACGTTTATGAATCTTGTTTATCAATCTTTTTTATGTGAGAAGAGTAGCAAACGAGCATAAAAACCACCTGATGTTAAATAGTCGCTCATAGACGCCTACGTACAACCACAGACACGACTGATCCTATCTGAACTCGAACGTAGATACGTAGCTCTGAACTCCTGAGGACTAAGATGGTCGCCTCGCTTCAAAGTGTAACGGCATCCGCACCTCTCCAACCGAAACACAAGTAATGCTTTACGACGGATTTAAATTATTTTAGTTAAAGAGCATACCATCTAACTGATCTTAAGTGGTTCCTCAATCTATGCATATTCATCAGTGCATTTTTTTAGGAGAAGAGTAACAAATAACCATGCGAGCCAGTTGATATCAAGTAGTTGTGTTAGCTTTATAAGGGTATTACATTTCTCTAATATATTCCTGGATCGTGGATCCACTTCAACACTATATTCTATTTTAGAAATCTAATTTCTCTAATTTAATTTGTTCATTTAGTTAATTTGTCCAATTTAATATGTCTTCTAAAGTACGATCGTACTCAGCTTTTGGATGTTTCAATTATAAATGTTTAGGGGAAAATTAATATAAACGATATCATATTATGATTAGATTACAATAGATGTATATTGTATTTATTTAACAACATGTTATTTATACTTTACTAGCTGTACCCTGCGCGCGTTGCTACGCCACCAACTAAAATAAATTTGAAGGAAAGACATT
>DWON01004058.1:0-16895 GCA_018251015.1 Phocides pigmalion okeechobee | reverse complement strand
CATGTTCTTCATGTATTGTGTTTCGGTTGGGGAGGTGTGGTTGCTGGATACACATTATTGGAGGCGACCATCTTAGTTCTTAAGTGTAGGAACGCACCCGCGCCCATCTATAAATAGAACTTCTGTTCTATTGGAGATTGGACGTGGTTGTCCATGGGCTGCAGTGACCACTTAACATCATGTGGCCTGCATGCCCGTTTCTTAATAAAAAACGAATACAAATTTAAATTAAAATGTTTATAAAAAAATTAAATAGTCAGACATCAGACAATATTCGGTACATTGCTGGTCGTTGACCGATAAAGAACCAGTGAGTGAGCGTAGTGTAGTTTGCTTGCTAAGAAATTAGAATATGTCACATATTTCGTCGCCTGTAAGAAGCAACTTTTTAAATGTTTTCATTAATCATTAACCAATATTTCAGAATATTATAAAACAAAGTCCCCCGTCGCGTCTGTCTGTTCATGATAAATTCAAAAGTACGGGACGGATTTTCTCGCAGATTTTAACAACTAGTCGGAAGGTCCTGAGGAAGGTTTTGGTGCATAATAAGTTAGTTTTTTTTTCGTGAATTGAGCGAGACATTAAATAGTTAAATTCAATATACCATCTTAGTCCTTAGGAGTAGCAACATACCTATGTTTAAGCTCAGATAGGATTTCAGTCGTGTTTGTGACTACGTAAATGTCTATGGGCTGCAACTACTTGATCTTGGTTTGTACGCTTCTCACATAAAACATAAAAAATGTAAGCTCGATATGACGTAGAGCTATTGAAAGCCTCCCTTCCCTCCAGTAGAGCGCGAACCGCGTCGTGCGGTCACCGATCGATTCAAGGGACTTTAGCTACCCCTAGATATTCTGGTCTCTATGTGTCCCCTTTTCCTAGTTGTATCAAGTTGCGTTCATTATGTGGCAGGTATAATCCATACATATACTTCACTTCATTTATTTTTCATGGATTATAACAACATTCATGCGATCTATGGGACTTTACGAAATACTCAAGAACTCTTATTGCCAAGGTTTCTGAGGCAGTAATCTATTATATAAAAGAACGTAAGAAAAGAAGTATGAGTATACACAAATCACAATACAATCCAAAGAAAAATCTTTGAAATCCCTATAAACCAAGTATAGTATAATACACATGCCTACTACAAGTATTACGTAACGTTACAAATGCGTAAATTTTTACGGCTGTAGAAATCCATTATTTAAACTTTACGTATTATAATTCAATTTAAATATTTCTACCAAAATTATATGCTATATAAAATATACATTTTATATTTTTATAAAAAAATATCGATTACAAACCAGCGTTTTTAATTATATATAGAGAGAGCTTCTCTATCTGAACTAATTTATTAGCGACGAATAAAACGTCATCTATCCCCGAAAGATTAGGTGTCTTTACCTTGTAACGAAAACGAAAAGGAAAGAGATATATATGGATAGATATTATTTTTAAAAATCGTCATAATATCGTAAAATACTTAAAAATATTACGATTACGTTTTTTGGGAAAATGGCAAACTATGTACCAATAGTGATAATTATACTTCAATATATATTTTTTGTAAACATCTCATGCAATAATTTATATTTTAGTATCCAAACTGTGCCAGAAAACGGAAAGGCTCATTTATTTTTTATTCTATCTTTTCAGGTCTCTTATTATATGACCTAGATACACATCCACGCAAAAAATGTTCTCCTAATATTCAAATTTAAGCCCCAAAACACTTTAAACGAACCATAACAATGAACAAGCTAATAAATTTAGCGAGAGCTTTCGTGACTTTGCGTAAAGCCTTTTGCTTTGGCTTTATCACGCGACAACACAATTTTTAATTTTTAATGATACCTTGTTTAACCAGGTCCTAAATATTATGTATAAAAAGTTTCGGTAAAAGCATTGAAAATTTGAAAATTCCTGATAAATTCAAAATTTATCGTATGTACTTATTTAAAGAGACTTTTTATACACTTAAATATTTTAAGCATAGAAAGAGTAAATAAATCGTGTTTTTGGACAGAAAAAAATCCATTTCCATTTCTAAGAAAGATAGATTAGTTGCGATTGCTATTCAACACGGGAATGCAACTAGTGTTGTTGGAATTGGTTGTTGGAATCGCATGGGTACGGACTCTCTTTAGATTGTTTATGGTAGACATTCATTTAAGATTTTCATCATTGTAAATATGAAGACATCTATCTGTTGAAAAGACTTGGAAACCATTACACCGATTTCGATCAACTTTTACCGAAGGTCCTTTTAGTAATAAGGGATACCTTAAAGCGTAGTCCCAAGCTAGGAACGTTTTTAAAAATCAGCTACTAGCATTCACCCAACCAAACCATTCAGTGCTTAATCCATAGATCTAGAGTAACGCTATTCCTTTGCGTCCAGTGAATGTCATTAATGAGTACCACCACCAGATCTGCCGTTATACATATACTGCGGTCTCAAAAATTCACTAACTATGCCCGAAACTACATCAAAAAATCCCTTTATTCTAACTAGATGATGCCTAGGCATTAACTTTCACTGGATCTTCGGTTCATTTATGTAATAACAAACATGAATAAATCTTTGTCTAATTTATAATAAGCGTTTCGGTGAAAAGTATAAAGACTTATATGAAAAAAAAATACAAATACTATAAATTTCCTCTGACTAGACGTTCCGGTCGTTCATCGAATAACAAACTTGAATCAATCTTAATTTTTAATTTGTAATTAGCGTTAAATATATATTTTACAAAAACGCGTACCAAACAATACCTACACACGAGACATCTGTTTTAAACAAACACCTGATTTTAAAATGATGTTAGTATGTACAACTATATTAAGTATACAGATATAATAAAATTACGTACACACACTTGTTCGCATTTCGCCTCTAAATAATTTTCAAACACAAACCTGATTGTTATGTAAAATTTACTTAATTGGCTGAATACATATAAAATACACTTTATTTGATATTAAATGTGACATAATTGCCCTCTATTTTTGATATCGGTTAGAATACATGTTGTCGATAAGGCTAAAAATTCAAATTACAAGTTAGTTACGTAACGAATCCTTTACTAAGACATTTTAAAGACATTATTATTCTTATTATAGTATTCGTAAGTTAATATAAATTAATCCTTCCTGCCCGTTATGTAATAAAAAAAATTGGAAAATAGTGCTCGTGTTTCCACAACAAGATACTCACGCTACTCTTCCGAATTCATCCCTGGTGACTTCCTTGTCCCCATTGCCGGCTTCAGAAAGCTTCGCCCTGAAGGCGGCCACGCGCGCCGCGATCTCCTCCTTCGGCAACCTGCGCAGCCACACCAACGAGACGCTCATTATTTACAGCGAACACATTACATAAATCATCTCTCTCCACACCGCGCACGTTAAACACGTCAGAGATTTAGAAGCGTATAGTGCGCTCGCGCCAATGCGTCACAATAAATGTACGTGCAAATAAACAAGCCCCAATGTACTGAAAACTGAAAATAACGTTGCGACCGTCTACCGACACACCTGAACCTACCAATGCATGACACGACGGCGCTCGGCGGGCTGCAGTAATCGCGGAATTACTTTTGGAAAACAATAAAAAACGGCGATAACGCGCTCGCGGCGTGCGCGTATCGACTGAATCCAGCTGGGAAACGTTGAATATTATATGAAATAACGTTACGAAGGGTGGCCGGGATCCGCTCCGGTGAATTATTGATTTGACTCGTGCGCAGCGAGGGTTGTTGCCCTTCGGGGTACAACGATCGGCCGCGTAGATCGTGTAGGGGTAGCGCGAATAAATTGAAATAATAAATCAAACAAAGGGAGTTTTATTCAGGCAAGTCATAAATCGATAACGTGATGCTGGCGTACTTTCGCAATAAATCGCGATTAGAAATTTACAAACAGGTTGAATAATAAAAGGAAAAAACACGAGGGGAAAATCAATATTTTTATTTTTTTTTCGTTTTACATTATTATGCCTACATAACAGTTACACTAAATGTTATATTAACGATTATTAAAATTATAATTTAATGATGGACGAAAATAACGTAAGAAAACCGAATGAATAATCTCCAAAGAAAACACATGAGGAAAGCTATCTGAATATTCTCCATAAACTTCTCAAAAATCACGTTTATCAAAACGTACTTTTTTATTATTAAAGAATAAGAAACGGGCACGCAGGCCACCTGACGAACTTGACCAGCGATATGAACAACGGCCTAAGCTTGTTTCATCTGAGAGGAGATCCGGGTGACATTGAGACAACATTGTGTTGAAGATGAAATTAACACTTTCCCTGCGGCGCACAACACTGCTGTGTTGTGCGGACAGATCTGTAAGGATTACAGGCGAACAAAAGTGCTGTGTTTACGTCTGCGCTACAAAACTGGGGGTGGGGGTTACGTCTGTGTATTCATAGACAATACACCGATGGTAAAAATACAATTTTTCGATGAATTGTCGGAACACCTTCAGTCTATAGAAATAAGCTCCAGTTTAGTGCCGCCTTCCGCAACTCTGACCCGATCGAACACATGAGCGGCGCAATCAAAATGTTAAGACACGAGATACGTGTCCCGTCAAAATGTATCGCAATTGTCGAACAGCTGTTTCTACTCGCTGGTAACAATAGACATAATGAAATGCAAATACTACTTTCATAACGACCCCCACATTCAGACTATTATTACCGACAAGATGCTCACATTACACACTGACACCCACTAACGTGTCGGCGTCGTGAAAATAACACATGCTTTTCGTTACAAACATAATATATTGATTGAATATATTTTCGCCGTAGTAGACAGAGCGGCGGCGGGAAAAATCACACCATTTTTTTTAAACCAAGATGCACAAAGGGACAAGGAGAATATGACCATAAGTCCGAAGACTGTGTAATATTTATTTATCAAGTACTCATTTAAAAAGATTTTTTCAGGGCGTTCGAAGCCGAAGTACTGATTTTACATTGTACCCCAAACATTTATTAAGTGTACCTTACAATGAAATAAAATATTTGAATTGAAGCTTGTCTGTGTGTCTGTGTCTATAACACCATAGTACTAAAACGACTCGAGAAATTCAAATATTTTTCGTATGTGAAATCAAAGAGATTGAATTAATCTCATCAAATCAGTTTTTAAATATAAGTGTTACGGATAAAGCCGATCGCCCGATACTGGTGACGTATGCTGATGACGTCATTAGCTCAATTTTAATAAGTTCCGGGCATATGGTCCATACGATGCAAATAGACGCATGTGAGACCATAAGAAAATGTGTTGACTACGCGTGCAATGCGGGTTGTTATGCATTGACCTTTAAGAAACTTGACAGAACCTTACTTCGCTTTCGTGAATTTAAAAAAAAAGGTAAAACATATATTCACTAAGTACCAGATATAGCATAATAACTTATATGCAAGATGGTGCCTCAGTCTAAAAGCTAGTTAAATGAAATTCATTAGTTATTGTCATCTGTGCTTCATGTCATGAAGCACAGAGAGACGGTCAAAAAAATTTTAATGGAAAAACTCACTCACTTAAGAGTTTCATAACAATTATATATGGATAGAGAGAAATTAAATTTCTCTGTTTAATTATGGAAGGGATGTCTACATACAAATAAGCACATTAACAATATGTAACTTCTGGCAACTCGTTGTTGGGCCCCCTCCTGTTATAATTTACTTATAGCAGTTATTCATCCAAGGTTGTTTACACAGATTACCCAATCCCCATGCTTAATTTTTTTAAGAATTATTTTCTGTAAAGTGGTTAACATTCAAGATGCTAGTAAGTAAAAGTAAATTCCACACACCAACATGTAAGACAACAGAATAACAGTTTGATTCGAAAAGCATCTTCTACCACCATCCTCATAATCCGCCATAAAATTGTATTGATACTGGTGGTGTGAATACAGCTACTCAACTATCAAGGCAATAAGCAAGGCAACTATCTTAGTTCTCTGAAGTACCAATGCATTTATGCACAATGACAAGCAGAACTTGTTTATGGTTGGACATGAATGTCCATGGGCTGCCAAAATAATTTAACACAAGATGACCTGCATGCTCATTTGCCACTTTTCATCATAAATTATCATTGTCAATTCACATATATATCTGCCTAATCAGGGTACTCATCTGCGATTAATTTGTCATACAGCTCGCCCCAGTTCTTAGTCATTGTTATCACTTTCAATGTGATATTTTGGTAGACAGCATTCAATTTGCCTAACAATGAGGACACAGCTAAGGATTACATTGCTCAATGGAATACTTAGTAGGTTTGTTCATCTTATCTGATTTTCAGCTGTAGGCACACAATATTGTTGTATAAATTACAATTTATGGGATGACATATATATAAAATTTAATCAATATGTCATCATGGTACAAAGTATTAGTTAACCAACATTTATGAATCCCACGGAAGGTGGAAGAAAGGATGGACAGAATTAAAAAAAAATGTATCAATTACAATATAAGACCACTTTACTAAAGCCAACATATATTGTCATTTAATCTGTTTAGACCAGCTGTCGGCGGCATATAGACGATGGACAGCATACTGTCTGCAGGCTTTCTGGCCGGTTTTGGCCTGCAACTATAAATTAAAATTTGAGCACTAATTTTAGTGAAAGATTTGAATGAATAATCACCATTATTATAATACTCAACAGTTATTTATTTTGCAGTTTTCAATTCAGTTTTAACACGTTTCAACATTTTGAAGGACAATATTAAAATTTTTTTATATATTATTTTATAACATAAAAGTGATGCCCTATCTTTATAGTATTTAGAGATTTTGGGGCTCTTCCTTACCAAAATGTTCTAACGTCAAATTTCAAAATGTATGTTGAACCTTTGTATTACATGCCCTCATTACTGCTTACATGCCCTACAGCATGCATTAATTTAAAAACCTAATGCATAGGGTACAGAATACCGATGTTCAGTTAAATATACTTAAATTTAAAAAATAGGACTCTTGGTACCATTGCCACAATCAATACCATGTTTTTAATGTCCACTAATATGAAAGGCCACAATAGACTTTATGCAATGTTTATTGCAAGGCAATATTTAAGATGTAATTTGGGAACAATTATTCAACTTCATTGATATAGGGAATGAGATCAGTACTTATAATAAGTCCAAAAATAGGACACTAACCTCTGTAGGGCTGCAGGCTTGTTTATCAATTAGTTGAGCACCTATTATACTATACAATGATATACCATTTATTGGACTAGACAGGTTGTATAAAGATTTTACACTTGACTCTCTACCAATTCACATTGGACCAGCATGGAGGGACACACCCCAGGTTTCTATAGACGTGGACAAATCTATGAGCATGACATAAGTTAGTACAACTAATACACTACTACACTGTACTACAAAGACAACATACTAATGAGAATGTCAATCAATAAATTAAATTTGTATACATTTACTTGTGGTATTGCAATATAACAAGAAATAATGTTTACTAACTCTATAAATAACTGATTGATAATATTAGCAGAATATTGGCAGTTTAAGTTGTCACAAAACAAAAGAATAATTACCGATTCCAAAATGTAAAAATTGACAGAATAAAAATATACTTTATTCCATACTCACCCCTGATCCTCTAAACTGTCCTCGAGTTCTGCGCATTTCACTTCAGTTTTCCTTTTCCTCTCATGGTCCAATATATCACGATTTGGCTGTTTATTTGAAACCGAATCCAATTTAGCGATTTCTTCTTCAGTACGATAGTTCACAGAATCTTTGGTTTTACGCACTGCTGCCCAGTTCCTCTGTACGTAACCATTAGTACCAGACCCCCTCGGCGTCGTCAGTCCAATCCCATTGTACATATTTGTGCTGTACGTATCTAAAACTGAAGCTAACGGGGATCAATCAAGAAATACACCGTAATCTACACATCGCAGATCAGCATTTGACAAATTTGTTCTAAAAAACAGTATTGTTTTGGAATTATATTAATCAGTGCACGCATTTAATCTTACTCGAACGGTGAAAACTATGAAAATGCTGTAGGTTTACCTTGTTGTTGAATCTAATAAATTCAGCACGTAAAACACACGTCCATCTTGGTTGAAAGATTTTGGTTTTTTTCTGTCTATCTCTGTCGAATTGTCGATCAAATTTTGTCTATGGTATTTCAATGACGTACAATAAAATGGCTCAATAAAGCAGGAAGCACACATTTGTACAGTAAAGTCAAAAACTTGAACAAATAGTGTCATTTATTTTTACTGTAATGTAAAATATTTGTAACTTATAAATATTTATTTTTATAATTAAATATGTTATTATTCGAAACGAGTTTGCAATTGTATTCAATATATTAATATAATTTACCACTTAATATTAACTAAATTAATAATGTGTGTACTTATTTGAGTTGCAATCAGCTAGGTTCTTTTACGTCCCGGCTTATTTTTATTACATTAACCCAGAAAATATATTTATTTAATATTGTATAAACGCGCCATATACATTCGACACGTCAGCGTTGTCTAGTCAATCGTGAAAGACGAAACTTGCATATTTTACCATAGTGTAACAGACTATAAAAAAACTTGTGCTAACTCTGTCAAAAATCAAATTGTCAAAAATCCGATAAACTGAATATGTCAAATGGATTGTTTGAATTTGTTTGTTTTCCTTGTAGGTTAAGTTTGTAGAACTTTTATATTTGACATTACTGTAGTAAATTAAATTATATGTTTGCATTTTTAAAGGTTTGCATGAAATATCATAATGGTGGACAAAATCTTGTATAACACAGTGCTTTGTCAAACGTTTTCGCCTTGTGGTAAATATTTGGTAGCCGGCAATATTTATGGTCAGCTTGCTATTTTTGAGTAAGTATTGCTCCGTAAATTGTAATTAACCTAAATATTTTTTATTTTTCTCTGCTTTGTATTAAGTATTAAAAATATTATTGGTATTGCTTAGGTTGGTTTGACACCAATTTTTTTTTCTTCCTGATCTCCTGGAGTTAATGTGTCCGTAAGCAGTTTATTCTCTTAACAATAATTGTTTCTTATAATATCTCATCACATAATGTATATTTTTTCAAATTAAAAGACCACGGAACATCGTTAAATAAACGTTATAATTGTCACATAAGAATAATATAACCATTTATGTATGTGTTATAAGACAATTAATTTATTCGAGTGACCAAATTTGTCTTTACTACGTATTTATATGTTAAGAAAAAATTTTCATAAAAATACATTTAGGACAAAATAAGAAAATAATTTAAGTGGGTGTTACTATTATTTCTTTTTATCTTCCACAGCTTAGATGTTATACTTAACCCTATGACAGAGTTGATCACACTTGATTATAATAAACCAAAACTAAAACACACATTGGAATCATCCAGCCAAATATGCAGTCTGGTGTCCACTGAGAAGTTCCTTGTAATAGGAACAGTTAATGAGATACTTGGATGGGATTGGAAGAACATTCTAAATTCAAAACCAAGTAAACCTACTTGGTCTATATCCATATCCTCAAAATCGTCCATAGAGCAATGTGATGTGAATAGTTTATGGTTTTCGGAGGAAGACAACAAACTATATGCTGGATGTGGTGATAATAAGATGTATGTTTTCAATCTTGAGGATGGACGACAATTGTCTGTTTACGATGGGCATACAGATTATGTGCACAGTGTTCATGGAAAGTAAGTTTATACATATCAGCAATGCAATATTATACATATCTACTTTTTGATATAGTAATCAGTAATTTATTGTGTACACATAGTACATGTGTCTATTTTCTCTTTAACACTATCTCTGTGGGAGACAACTGCTACTTATTACTTGGTCTAACCCACATGCGGCTTGTACACACATGTGTTGATACAAATCCATACAGATTGCTGGTGAAGACTATTGCTATGTTTATGTTTGCGCTACCAGACTGCGGGTAGACACAACACCTGTGTATTCATAGATTTTAGATGGTGGAAACCAAAATGTTACTGTGAATTGTTAGTGAATTTATGAGCTCTGCAGTCAAAGTGTTTAGAAAAGAAAAATTAAGTATAAAATGCAACAGAACATAGAATGTGTACCTATATTAATCATATTTTGTTTATTTGTCATTTTTTCTATGAGAAGAGTAGCAATTTTACATGCAGCCAATCAATGATAAGTAATCCCTGCAGCTCATGAACATCCACATACAACCTCAAAACAGGCAGTCCTGAATCTTCAACATTGATGCATTACTATTCCTAGACGTTCCACATCTTTGTCTGTATTGGATTAAGCTGCATAACTTTCTTGTTTAGTACATGTCACGTACAGGGATAAGTGTAAACACCTAGACACAGAATCAAAATATGCGGTGGGTTATGAGGGCAGCTGTACCTCCTCGGTCGAACTAGTTCTCCCATCTTTATGTCACTTATGACAATTACTCTTTATTAATGTACAAGAACATAATAGTTGGGATTTGAATTCAGAATTCTCTTCATGTACGAATAATATAATTATGATTGCCTTTTGTAAATAGTGATTATAAAATCTTTCTAGTGGTAATCAGGTCATTTCAGCGGGCGAAGATGGTGTGGTGAGGCTATGGGACACAAGAACTAACAAGTCACACAATAAAATAGAGCCACACACCAAGAGTAAACTGGCTAGACCTGATATTGGAAAGTGGGTTGGATCTGCAGCATTAGGAGATGATTGGATTGTAAGTGTAGTTTTTTTTAATTGTCATGAAATAAATAAGAGTGCCGAGAGTTTTTTTCCGCCTGCCTTTTTCTCCCGGTCTACCTTAGCCAACAGGGCGCTCAAAGCCGATGTATTGATTTTACACTTTACCCATGAAGTTCATTAAGTGTATGTAATATACCTTACAATGAAATAAAATATTTGAATTTGAAATACACAATAGTTAAATTATTGGTGATGATGAACAAAATACCTACTTGGGGTAATTTGTAAACTTTAGGCTCATATGTTTAGCACCAAATTTGTGAAACAACGGATGTAGACCATTATGTCTATGTATTCATGGATGATACACAGATGCTATAAAATAAAAAGTTTAGTCTAGAAAATACAGCTCCAGTTAGTGCTGCTTCCCGCAATGCTGACTTAATCTAATATATAAGCGTTGGAGTGAAAGTGTTAATCAACTTCCAATAGGAGTAATAGCAAATCCTTATATTTTCTATCCTATTTTATACTATAATGCAGAACCTAAAACTATGTGTAATCTGTGATATTTTAATTGCTTTAATTTTACTAGATATGTGGCGGCGGACCTCGTTTAGCTCTTTGGCATCTACGTTCCCTGGACGCTACAACTGTTTTCACTATCCCTGATCATGGCATCCACGTTTCCTTCTTCCACGACGATTGTGTGGTGGCAGGTGGTACAGCTAAGCATCTGTACCAGCTGAGCTACTCCGGAGATGTCCAAGTGGAGTTGCCAGTGTCTGCGACGACAGTGTACTCAGTTGCCTTAAGAACAAATCCAAACAAGATCCTGGCAATTGCCGGATCTAGTCCAGAAATAGATCTATGTACCACGTTTAACTATAAAGATCAAGTATTACATTTTCGTTAGTTAATTTATGATTAAAAAGTATTAAGATCTATGGTCGTTTAATTTTTGGTTTAATTCTATCTTTTACTAATAAACCATCTTATACTAATTGTTTCTGTGATATTGTTTGCGTATATCATAACAATTAATTATTTACATTGGAAGTAAGGCTTCTAAGGTAAATAATAGCTGGAATTCCAATCACAAGTATAAAATTATATATATATTTTGTATAATTTAATCAGTTTTTTTGTAAACATCCATCTACTATTCCAAGTACTTATTTGGATACATACTATTTAACTTTTTGACTGGATTAGCGTTGCGAGAGGCGCCACTAAACTGGAGCATATTTTTCTAGACAGAAGATGCGCCGACAAACCATGTCCTTATTAATTATGTTATCTACAATTTATTAGAAATATACATAAGTTAATATTGGAAATATTCCATTAGAAGATCTAAAAAGCCTGAAGGACTTCAGATGTTGTTGTGTTATTAGATCGAATTACAAATAAAAATCACGGACGTCATGATCTTCAAGTGGAACGCAGGAATTTCTTGTTCTTGATAACCCACGCAAAATGTATTAAAAAAGAAACGATCGATAGAACTTTTATTTTTATGTGGTCGGATAAAGATGGCCGCATAAGATAAGTAAAATAAAATCTTTGAACCATAAAATAACATTTTATTACTTTCAACAGTTTACTTGTAAGTGATTTTCAACATTTTTAAATGTCACAGAAATCAAGAACAGCCATATTTCATAGTCATTGTATCAGATATAAATAAGTATTCATACAGATATACTTGAGTATTTAAATAATTCGAAAGTGATTCTTCACTAACCAGTCGGTATTGATAGTTTTATTTATTAATACAGTCGTATTGAAGACTGCTCAAAATGTAAAGAGTCAACAATATTAAAATAAGCTTTACTCAAGATATTTTATAAGTATCACCACTGTATTAAATCTTTAGTCTTTTTTACGTTAGTTTCGGCTTTTACGTATCATGTGAAGATCAGAGATCTTTTAAAATCTTGTATTATACAGTATTGCCAGTTCGTCTTATCTTTTATTCCCTACTGTCACGTAGATTCTCTTCTAACCCTATATTTGAACTGTAGAAGTGAATCTAATCGTTTTCAGTTGTTGGAAAGTCCAACCAACAAAGTTGGTGCCGGATACATTATAGGGTGACGCGACCAAATGAGCTGTAAGGAGTAGCAACACATAATATGGTAATTTTCCTTGCTTGAAATTCAGAATATCTAAGCAATAACTGGAAAAGCATTATGTTTTATTAATTAATATTCGGTAAGCTCCGACGCCGTCGCGGTAGTCTTTTAAAAAAGTATCGAAAGACTAGTCCTATTTGAAGTTTGATGTGCTTGTATACATAAACTGCTGCGACCAATTTCACTTCAGGTCGTTTAACTGCTTCAAAATTTAAAATCGATTGCTGATCTTTACTTATTGAGCTGTCTTACATTAAAATAATTGAGGTAACTAGTTTGGGTTCACGATTTAAACAAGTCAGATGTAGCCATGCCCTGCTAACGCAGCGGGTATGAAACCCTGCGTTCCATCTCTCTTCCGCACATAGAACCACTCGGAGTCCACGTCAGTTTCCACACCTCCGCCTTGAACTAACACAACCACATCACCTTTCTTCACAGACAACGTATTGTTAAGAACACTTCCAGTGTAATCACTATTTACAACTAACAATGTTTGTCGTTTCACTGTTTTTACGTCCCGAACATCGTCGTGTACCTTGTCTATGTTTGAGCAAACTGATTTGGTTTTTAAATATAAGGAGTCGAAGTCTTTTTCGGCGCATGACGTTTTGTATCGCCGTTCATTTCGCGGTTGGTAGCGGCATTCGGAGCGGGTTCTGCCACGGAGCTGCTCTTTCTCGTTGTCCGTGAGATTACCGCAAGGCCGAGGGTATATGTCTGTACTGCTCTCCCAGCAAGGCGTTTTCTTCTGCAAGGATGTCCTGAAATAGGAATGAAAAATACATCTATATTAAGTTACGTATGGAATAATATGTCGACGACTTTATAAGAATAAGATATACTGATGGTATTCCGCTATTGACGTCATAGAAATACGAGTATCAAAAGAACGCAAGCACAAAGTAGCACAAAAAGGTATCTCTGGAGTTTAATTATGAAAGGTTCTTCCAAGAATTGGCTAATGTTTTATTCTTTTTACGGTAGATAATATCCTGCAGTTTTAAATACTATATACTTAACTTAAAGCAAAATAATTGCTTCAAAAATCCAGTTAAACGTAATTATAGATTGTTGCTACGATCTTTAATTACTCTCCATTTCAAATCTTAGGTTCCAGTTGGGGTCTGCTTAACATTTAGTCTTTGGCTCACGCAGATAGGACTTTAAAGCTACTTGATTTTGATTATCTCCATGTGCAATTGTATCCAGCAATCCAACATCTGGTAGTACAAATAATACCTAATTGTTACAACCCAAGGAGTGACCATGTTAAAAAATCTGAAGTATTTAACGAATAATAGAAATCGACAATATGTGAGTCGGGCTTGTATTATGATTTCCAGACAGAATGACAAAAAAAATGTTTTTGGATATAAATAACACAAATATGTGAATACTGTATATGGTTATACCTTTTGCGCGACTACAACTCTCACTTCATCGACTATTATACTCAGCTTTGCTTGGATAATAGAGTTTATATTTACTTACATTATTTTTCTTTCATACATGCATCAGTCATTACCTAGTTGTAAAACTAACAATTCAAAACATATATTTTTAACGACGTCTAATTCATTATATTTAATTTTTCGTTCAAATTAAAAAAAACAACTTATTATGCACTAAAACGTTCCTCTGAAAACTGAGAAAATACGTCCAGTACTATTTGTACTTTGAGTTTATCATGAACATACAGACGGACAGACACGTCGGGTGGCTTTTTTTATAATATTTAGAGAAGATAAGAGATTATTATCTCACCTATTAGGCAGTATCCCCAGGGGTAAACACGCACTGTACAACACGTAACCCTCATCCCCATGCGGGGTTTGCGCGTACACCCACTGCTTGTTCTTGAACACGGCGTTGACCACGGTGCCCAGCGGCAGCGGCAGCTCCTGCTGGCAGTCCTTCTGCGTCTGGTACAACACTGTAGGGAATGCTATTACCACTGGAATGTTCCCTGGACGGTCGATTGTGGCCTGGAAACAAAAGTAAAATTCAAAGTGCGTATAAGTAAATACTTCATAAACTATACAAATTAGATCCATGTGACGTTCTTGCATCTGCATGGACAATGTAGAGTCTACTCAAGACTAGCGGAGATCTGGAGCGTATTCCACCAAATTGTTCCAATGCATATTGGTAATATGGGTAAATAATAAATTCTAAATAAATTGTAAATCCCGTTTTAATTTCACAACGTGATTGATGTATTTATGTTTATATTTTTCTTTTTATAATTTTAATGATATTTAAATTAAATTGTAATTAATTGTGATGTAAGTTAGTTAGTTATGTAAGTTATTTACGGTGATATACTAATTATGAATCGCAATGCAACTTTTTATTATTAGTATTTGAATTTTTGAAATTTTTAACTTTTTATTACTTGTATCGACTATTGATAAATTTAATTGAGGATATTAATTTGCTATTATTTTATACCGTTGTAATGTAATGTTTCTTTTTTGCTTGCTTGTAATTAATTGCATGCCGTTTGTACCTCTAAGTGAAGTAACACTTACCACCCGTCTGTACGCAAAGGTGTAACCACATGTATATTGTCAGTGATTGCTTTGTTGGTACAACTTCAAATGAATAAATAAGTAAATAATGACTTGTTAATAACGACCCATGGATTAATGTGGCGAAACACGGAAACTAGCAAGGAGTTTAGCTAATTATGATCACCCATCCAACAATCAACTTTGCC
Organism: Phocides pigmalion okeechobee; assembly: GCA_018251015.1. Taxonomy (NCBI): domain Eukaryota; kingdom Metazoa; phylum Arthropoda; class Insecta; order Lepidoptera; family Hesperiidae; genus Phocides; species Phocides pigmalion. Next base: position 1,286 of record DWON01004058.1, on the reverse strand, counting down.
TGACATTGCTTAACTTTGACCGTTTATAATCAACACAAGCTGCGGGATTCGTGTGCTTAACATTTAGATATGATACAATGAAACTAGCGGTCGCTTGCCGCGGGCCGACGTCGCGTAGTTAAATGCACGCACATCTTTAAAAGACAATTCAATTCAATTCAATTCTCTTTATTTATGCATATAGGTCATACAGTTATTCAAATGGTTACATAAAGTGCGCTATATTCGACCCTTTTGGGTATACAAATAACATACTTTAAAAGTCCTATTTTAAATTACGTCTCATTATTTACATTTATCATAAGACATGATTAACTTATTTTATTAGAAATGCGTAGCAAACAAACGTGCAGGTCACCTGATATTAAGTAGTCGCTGCAGCCCATACTCGTCCACATACAACCTCAAACTATACTGAAGTCCTATCTGCAGTCATACGTGCGTTTCAGATTCTAAGGTCTAATATGATCGCCACATTTCTAAATGAAGTTGATGTAACTGTAATTTTAACAGCAAAAGGTACTCAGAATTATTCTTCTATTAATTTACAACAACTAATACTCAAAGTGTTATTGCGCGGGCAGGTGGGGACACGCAGTACCCCCGACTGAAATTTAAAATATCGAAAAATTGCCATACAAAGAGAAAAAGTAAGAATTTAAAAAAATGTGAAAACTTTTGTTCTATTTTTACTCCAAAACACCACAAGGTTGAGGAGGGGGTACAAGTAATTATGAACTTACAACTTTCGTAAAATAGCACGCCCCCATAACAAAAGTGACAAAGAAGACTTGCTAATACTTCATAAGACTAAATAATATTAGAGATATAAAAGTTACGCCCTCTAATAAATAATGTAGGCATGCCTCATAACAGCAGTTATATCTGCATTCTGATTTCTGCCACAAAAAGCACTCGGTCGGTAAAAGTAGGGTAATAAAGAAATAAGTATATGTATTCTCAGTATCATCATCTCATGACCATGATAGATTAATGCGGGGTTGCCGAATATTTTGTTTCCCTGATTTGTCCTAAATTTGGGGATGTCGTTTTTTGAAACGCTTTCTTAACCCTGCAGTGGTCCCGCATCTAGACGAGACAACAGAAGTCGTGCGGACTACATACGTAGTCCACTTTCAAATTGAAATAATTTTTGTTTTTTAAAAATCTTCTATATTTTACTTATAGAATTATAATCAGTACAGTATGCTTAACTATATAAAATCTGCGAAACTGAATTATAAACTCTTTTTATAACACAAGCACAAGAAACTAACTATTACCGT
>DWON01004057.1:0-16895 GCA_018251015.1 Phocides pigmalion okeechobee | reverse complement strand
CTTCTGTTCTATTTGAGATTGGACGCGGTTGTCCATGGGCTGCAGTGACCACTTAACACCAGGTGGCCTGCATGCCCGTTTCTTATTCTTTAACAATAAAAAAATACGCAATATTAGTTTAAAATCGTAGAAATGTAGATGTGCTGATATAATTTTACGTCAGCGATAAAAAACTTTATTTAAAACGCTAAACGTAAATCACCACGGGTTCATTAATTTGTGGGAGAACAAATTTTACGTAGTTTTCTGTAGAAGTAAACTTCTTTGTTATACAGATTGTTTAGATTACCGTCGTAAGTTCTGCATAATGGTTATTAGCTGCAGCGAGCGGCTCTGATAAACCGGATTAAGTCTAATTAATTGCTGTAATGGAGTGTTTTGTTTTTAAAAGTTATTTTTATATACCTTTTTTTAGTTACGGAGCTAACGAACATGTAATCCAACTGTTTTTCTTTAACATGACGTCGCCTGCATGTTGCTTACCACTTTACAACATAAAACAGAGAGCTTATATAGATTTCGTTTTAAATACCTATGTTTTTATGTGCGAAGTGTAGCAAACAAGCATGCAAACAACCTGTAGTCGCAGCCCTTAGACATCCACGTACAACCACAAACACGATTAAAATCCTGTCTGAGCTCGAAGGATATGTCGCTACTCCTAAGGACTGAGATGGTCGCCTCGCTTCAAAGTGTAGCAGGCAACCACACCTCTCCAACCGAAACACAAGTAATGCTTTACGGCGTATTATGAGGGCCAGTGGTGGTATCTCCCCGGTCGAACTATAGTTTTACCACCTTAGCCTAGATGTGGTCGCTGCTCAAAGTTCTTTCTACCCTATCGTTTCTGCTTTATCGTTACCTACAGATTGCCTTTAATAAATCCTTATAGTTAGTATATCAGAGATTCGAACCCATGATACTCCGTGTGAGAAGATAAATATTACCACTAAGCTTTCATCACTACAGATTCAATTGAGAAAACTTTCTATAGAATGTACTGAATAAATCTTTTCAGTAGGTATTAGTAGATGGGGAATGTCAGTGAAGATTACTATGATCTATATGCCCCGCTTTCGTTCCCCAGTAGGAGGCTGAACACATTTATTTTTGATGAAAATTACATATGCGTAACAATTTAAGCAAGTTAGTAAGTCCTATTTACTCGACTACGACATGCAAGTTAAAAGGTCTACGATTATACCGTGGTATGTATTTTCATGTGAAAAAAGTAGTGAAGAAGCGTGCAGGCTAGTGCGTGGCATATCGCTATAAATACTACTTACCCGACTACGACATACCGATAAACAGGCTATGATAAATGGACTTATGTAATACAATTATGAAAATCTAAAAACTAATTAAACTATAAACCTAACCTAAACAATATAATGGGAGTCCGTGCCCATGCGGCATGGTTCCAAGAGATATGAATCAGCCCTCTTGTCACCGGCAACGTCGATCAAACGTTATACTATTTGTTTGAATTTTTTTTTGCACGCGGACCCCACGGGCCAAAGGTTTCGAAGCCAAGCGGAACAAATACGTAATTACTGCTTAGTGAGACATATTTACGCCGCTTGGCTTATTCTGCAGCCTCCGCCCCAGCTCCAGCCCTAGACACCGTTCCGACGAGGCGAGAAGGGGTCAACGTACCAACGCATGTTGCATCCCATATAAGGGCCCTCCCTATGATTATATCCTGATATGCATATTTATATGAGAAAAATAGCACTTGGCATATCGCTGTAAATACTACACTTGACTACGACATGTCGATAAAAAGGTTAATATTGAATCCCTATATTTGTATCATTGAAGATTTTTACCCAATGCAACAGATATAAGCCGATATTTCGAACCAGTCTCATGTCTCGTGGTCACGGCGAAGCTGCGGTGCCGGAGGAAACTGTTGACAGATTCCAATGGTAGATTAATTGATCTACCCTACGTTTAATTCCTTTTTCTGTTTTGGGTTCCATATCACGACACACCACACTAGCTTTATCTTTACGAACAAAACTATCGAAATATCGGCAATCAAAAACCATAAATTGTTAATCGTAAGTCCGGGTATATAGTAAAATGTATAAATTCCGGGATAATATTAGTTTAAAATCAATGTGATTGAAATGAAAAGACTAAATGTTAAGTGAAGCTTACTTCGATACATTAGTGACAACTGCACTGTAATCGGTTAGGCCGTTTCTGAGATTAACGTTGAGAAACGCACGGACACACAGACGAACAGAGAAAAAAATGTAAAAACTGTTGCTTTAGACTTTATTGCGTTAATAATGGCAGCTAAGCATGGTTTTTCTCAAATGTCTTCCATGTACAGACAGAAATTATTAACAATTTTATTATATGTATAGATGAGACGAGAATTTGAATAAAAAAGTTCGATATCATAAAAGCAAGTAATTTGTCATAGGGATCACAGATTCAAGAAAATTGCAGACAGTAGATGGAGCTTAAGAATGATTTATTTTTATGAAGATATAAAAATAAAGTAAGAAAACACTTTCTACTAGAGAATAAATTTAGAAATATATTCATGTGCATGTATTTTTTAGATAAAATACCTCCGAATTTTTAGGTGCTTGTAGGTGTTAAGGCAATTTTGTTTTAACCTAATAAACGGGTGTCAGTCAATCAACCGTATAAAACTCAAATTCATATTTAAAAAAACAGTCCCACTGGTGACAAGAGGGCTATTTCATATCTCGTGTAGAGAATTGCTATTGCTATTCAACGGGGGAATGTGGCTAGTATTTTTGGCACTATGCTGCATGGCAACGAACTTCCTAGATTGGATTAGATTTTAGCATTGGCATTGTCATTTTCGTAATTAAGGTGTATATATCTAAATATTCAAATTCAAATATTTATTCCCTCATAAGGTTCCAAACACTTAATGAATGTCAAAGATAGTGTACAAATCAATACATGCTTTGAACGCCCTGTTGGCTAAGGTTGACTGAGAGAAAATCTCCGGCGGAAAACTCTGAACACCCTTTTTAAATTTATCATCTATACATATAATAAAACTTTAAGTGATCGCCTTTATACATGGAAGAGAACCCAAATCAATCTTTTTTATGTATGTCTGTATATCTGTGCATTTGTACACGCTTATCTCAGAAATGGCTTATTCGATTTTAATACAGATTTTAGGATTATATTGTGTTGGGCTTCACTAAACATTTAGTGTTTTTTTCATTGAAATCGTTTAACAAATAAAGAAGTTACGTCAATTTAATTCAATCATCAACGGCTAAGTCGTGGGCACGGCTAGTTGATACTGCATATTACACAGTCTAACTCTAGAAAGGTAGTGTGCACACGCGACTCTGACTATTACCATCTCCATGCAATTTCGAGTAAATAAAACTATTACATGGGAGATTGTATTTTTTAAAGATACTATAGTTCGACCGAGGACGTACCACCGCGGCTCTCATAATCCGCGGTAAACCATTTCTTGTGTTTCGGTTGGAGAGGTTGGTTGTGTGCCGGCTATATTTTAAAACGAGGCGAACATCATAAATCTTAGGGGTAGCAATGCATCTACGTTCGAGCTCAGATAGGATTTCAGATATGTTTGTCGTGGTACGTTGTACATTGTAGGTGGTTTGCATGCTCGTTTGCTACTCTTCTCACATAAAAAAAAATATCTACTAAAATTATATATACTAAAATGTCTCTTCAATGAATACGCTCTATTTATTTTTTGCCAATCTGTGGCAACAATGTTGTTTAGTAGTCAGTTGGTAATAAATCACTCAAAGTCAGAACTACAGTTTGGCTTCGGAAAAAGAGTACCAAAACGGATTTAACTTCGAAACTATGATGGAAACATTACTGTTTTTTGCGTCTATACAAAAAATATTTAAATTGTAAATGAAATACAGGAAATAATAATAATATTTAATGTACAGTCTCTTTAAGAAGGACGTTAATCTAAGCTCTTGTATGAGAAAACATTTATGGTTTAAACTAATTGACACGGAATTTATACTCAGTTTAGCCGTGACAACGACCCATGCGACTCATTTCACATATCGACACTTAAAAATTGTCAATCGTGAGTACCCGTTATATAATAAAATAAGAAAAGACTTGTTTTTGTATATGTTCGTTTGTTACGGATAAACTTAAAAACTTATACGAATTTTAAATATTTTTCGCACAAAGAAATAAGTTTGTTTTTAGTAATAAATAAAGTGCACTTCTGCAACGGAAAAGAAATAAACTTCTTCAGAAAATTAGAAGGTCCTTAGATTCTAACCGAGGACTTAGGAAGCCGGAATTAAAGTAACTTTTACACAAAGACATGTTTGTTTTAAGAGTAATAAAGTACACTTTAAAAGAGGGAAAAGAAATAAGTAACTACAAAATCAGAAGGTCCTTAGCTACAAACGAGAGAGAAATAAATATCTTTACAAAATCAGAAGGTCCTCAGATTTGAACCTTGTAATTGACACAATGAAATTAAAGCAACTTTTACACAAAAAAAATAAGTTTGTTTTTAGTAATAAATAAAATATGCTTTTACAAAAGGGAAAAGAAATAAATGTAGCTTTACAATATCAGAAGTTCCTTAGATTCTAACTGTGGACTTTATGAGCTGAAATTAAATTCACACAAAGAAATAAGTTTGTTTTTAGTAAAAAAAAGTGCACTTCTACAACGGGAAAGAAATATTTTTTAACAAAATTAGTAGGTCCGTAGTTTCTAACCGTGGACTTCAGAAACTGAGATTAAAGTAACATATAGCGTGACATATCGCGGTGTGAACACTGGCGTCATTATATAACCCAGTAATTCTGAACGCAGTGCATAGTGGGTCATGCTCTAAAAATCTCCGTCAAGCAAAAATCTAGCTTAAAGTAGAATTCTGATTAACTAGCATGAATACCCCCTGATGTTAATTAGTCGCAGCCCATAGACATCCACGTCCCACAAACACTACTGAAATTCTATTATATTATATTATTCTAATCTACAGAGCTCGATCGTAGATACGTTGCTACTCCTGACTAAGATGGTCGCCACACGCAAAGTACAGCCGGCAAACGCACTTCTCCAACTGAAACCCAAGTAACACTTTACAGTGGATTATGAGGGCTTTATACGAATCTGTAGCCAAATGGCTAAAAATGTATCTCATAATTTTGACATATTCGTTTTACCGTATAGTAGAATAAAGTAAGGTGGTAGGACAAACATACCCTCGTGTATGAAATCAAAACAGGATTGCGGGAGGCAGCCCTAACTGGAGCTGTTTTCTAAAGACTGAAGATATTCCGACAATTCACACAACTATTGTATTTTTTAGCATCCGTAAAACATTTACGAATACACAGACGTTGTTTCCTCTCGCAGTCTTGTAGCGCCGACGTAAACATAGCATTTATGTTCGCCCGTAATTCATACGAATTTTTCGGTACAACACAGCCATGTTGTGGCCGTAGGAAAAGTGTTAACTTTGTCGATCGTCTAGGATCTACGCCAACCTTATGTATCTCTTCTCAATCTATAAGACACTGGTGATTATTACATTATTCGCAAAATTACAGCATATATATATTTCAATAATATGTTAAATTAAGATACACTTAAATTATTCTAAAGGTGAGAGAACTATTGTTCGACCGGGAAGGTACCACAATCCGCCATAAAGCATCACTTGTGTTTTGGTTGGAGAGGTGCGGTTGCCGGCTACACTTTGAAGCGAAACGACTATCTTAGTCCTCAGGAGTAGCAACGTATTAAACATTCAAGCTCAGATAGGATTTTAGTCGTGTTTGTACGTGAATGTCTATGGGCTGAGACTACTTAACATTAGGTGGTTTTCACGCTCATTTACTATCCTTCTAACAAAAAATAACTTATATTTAATTTCAATACAAATTGAATCCAGGTGATAACTATTGAAATTATGTAGAGGAACAAATATATTCATTGTAGAATTTTCTGCAATGGCTCTTGTGAGGTAATGATATTGGAAATCGAATAATTATATCGAAATCATTTTACGATTCATTAGAGTCCTGTGACAATCGATCATTCTGAGAACAATTCGATCGTTGCTACCGTATCCGCTTACGACCGGCGCCGTATCAATCGATCAATCAAACGTAATATTTGCTCCATCGGTCAATTCACTCATTAATTGTGATTCGTTATTCGTGTACCTTCATAGGTTGAAAATGTTCTATCAAATATTATTGTTAGCGATTAGCTGAACCGGATTAAAACTGAATCATTGCATTAATTCAACTTTCACCAAACTTCTACCAAACTCGGGTCAAATAATCGAATCGAAGATGATAAATATGTTTTCAAACAAAATAATAACATTATTAAACTTGGCTTGATTTTTACAAACGTTGCTGTCAAATATTGTTCGAATTACGATATTCGATAACTTAAAAATCAATCGCAATCAGAATACAAATTTAGTGTACATTACATCTTTTTCATGCTGTTTAGTTCACATGGCTTATAGTACAGAATATAGTATAACCCTGTTTTATGTTAGAATAGTAATAGACAAGGGTATAATCTAAGGCTGTACATATATGGGTTGATATTCGCGGATGTAACGGATATAACGGATGGTCGACTTATTTGTAAATGTATCCAACAATCGAAACACTAGAATTGTTTCACGGCGAATTATTAGAGTAGCAAGTAGTACCTCCTCGGTTAAACTATAATCCTATCTGTATTTAGATTTCTCTAACTGCAATAAAGTTTGTTCTTTCTATAAATCGGTTAAAACTTATGTCCTGTTTACAAAGCCCCAGGTATTGTTCTTCACTCATTTTAAGTTGCTCAAAAGCCGTACGAATTTAGTTCCTGAAGTCAACACTTCGTAGGATTTTACTTCAACTAGCGACTTGATCAAGGAAACTTCGAGGACATTATTATTAGGACATTTGTGCTAAATATATAAATAGCTTTTTTTTATAATATTAAAGGTGGTAGCGCCGTTAGAGCTCACCCGGGGCGGCACCACCGCCACCCTCATAACCCGCCGTAAAGCAACATTTTCTTCATGTATTGTGTTTCGTTTGGGGAGGTGTGGTTGCCGGATACACATTATTGGAAGCGACCATCTTAGTCCTCAAGAGTAGGAACGCATCCGCGGACATCCTTAAATAGAACTTCTGTTCTATTTGAGATTGGACGTGGTTGTCCATGGGTGCAGTGATCACTTAACATCAGATGGCCTACATGCCCGTTTCTTACTCTTTCATAATAATAAAAAAAATATATAGTAGGTATGCCCTATTTGGAGTGGGTCTCTGATAGTTTTCTATTTGTGACTTCGAGAAGACGACTTGTTGTGTCTACAAGTTGTGCCTGAATACACATGTTGAGGATTGAAGACGATTTGCTCCGAGAAGAGCGTTTAGGGCACCATGCAAGGGATGTACTGGTACGTTCAATTTGAGTTGACGGGGCTTCCCGTAGTGCGCTGCGAAGCCACCGAGGGAATTTTAGTGAGTAAAAATCTCACATAACGCGATCTTTGCCTCAAAAGGTGGAGTACCTCATGAAGTATCCCAAAAAAAAAATGGGATGCCCTATTTATAAAATACATTTTTTCTTTGCGACACATTTATGCCAATAAAAGAAGTACTCGTAAGTACGCGGAAGTGTGAGCAAACTGTTATCGAAGTGCCAAAGTGTTTGAACTAGGATATTCATCGAAGAAACTCAGTTATTAGCGCTTCTGTGTTCAACGGTATATTCCTAAGTACTTATTGAATTTTAGTTTAACTTTTGGATAGCATAAGAAAATTCATTTTAAAGATTAAGTTACTAACTGTTTTACTTATAAAATACAAAGTCTTTATTAGAACATTTCATGGCCGTAAAAAGCCTAAACACTGCGCAACCTCATGGCCTCAACACTACGCAGAAATGTCCCCTAACTCTTATCAAAGTACCAAAGTATTTGAATTAGAGACTTTGTTATGACACCTGTATTTAAGCCTATACATATTTAGCTTATGTTTAACTTAAAAATGTTATTTTAACAAATAATTTTAAGAAGGGTGCTTTATTTTCATATACTGTATTTTTTTATAATGAAGAGTAAGAAACGGGCATGCAGGCCACCTGATGTTAAGTGGTCACTGCAGCCCCTGGACAACCATGTCCAATCTCAAATAGAACATAAGTTCTAGTTAAGGATCGACGTGGAAGCGTTCCTACTCTTAAGGACTAAGATGGTCGCCTCCAATAATGTGTATCCGGCAAGTTGTATTGTTTTTCATGGATCATAACATAAAATTGTTAGAAGTGCATTTGTCTATACTAAACGGTGAATTTTTTAGTAAAATATTTTATTATAAGGCATAGAATCACTTAGTTATAAAGCGCATAGTGCAAACATAATTTTGCTTTGACTCTTTATTTTGCTACTTTTTGCTTATTTATATAACTAGCATGCGACAGTTTTGCTTTGAGTTCTGTTTTTTTTTCAAGGGAAGTATTTTACCACAGTACACAGTTATTTATTTACGGTCCATCAACAAGGGATACACCGTCATGTACAAATCTAACAAACAATGAAAAAATCGTGTTCCTGCAATTACAGATGGACACTACATGCACTTAAAATTTCACAGTACACTTCACCACAGTTATTCGTCCAAACAAAAAAGCAATGTTCTAAGTAGTCATGTGCCTTTTTTATCTGAGTTAGATACGACTCTTATTCTACACATGGTGGGTTACAGATCACCATAAGTATTAATAAGCATTACATATATTGCAAACTCGTTTGCTGTTATTAAAAACACACGAATGTAAATTTCCTATTATGTAACAGAAAATATTTACATTTTTCTTATGTAAAAGCAAAATGTTTCAAAAATGGAGTAACTAACCTCAAATATTTTAATTAAAACGAACGCTTACTTTATTAATCTGTTGTTGACGCCTGCGCAAATACTGCCTTATTACATCTCCTTGATTAAAACATTTCATATACGTAACATCAAATACGTTTTATACGTTCAGAACATTCCTATTTTAAATTATACAACCGTTTTTAATAACAAATGGAAATGATATATTTCATCAAGCTTACTGATTTCATTATGTTATATAACGGGTACTCACGATTAACGCTTTTTAATTGCTGATATTACGAACCAGTTGCTTGGCTCGTGGTCACGGCGAAACTCGTTACTGATTAATTTAGTTACTTATAACTTACTCATTTCGTTTCAAACATTAAATTGATACTATATATTGATTCCACTGTTATATCTGTTTTGTTGTATTTTTTGTTCTTGTGTATTTTTGTGGTGTACAATAAAGCTAATTTAAAATTGAATTTGAATTTATATAGTAGGACTATGTTCGAGCGAGAAGATCCCGCGATGAGAAAACCCTGATAATCCGCTTTCAAGCAATTTTGAAGTGTGTGTACTAGATTTATGAACATAGAGAATAGCTCCCTTTAGTGTTCAGGAGTTTTAAAGGTGGAATAACTATAGTTCGACCGGGAAGGTACCACCGCCGTCCTCATAATCCGCCCCTAAAACATTAATTATGTTTCGGTTGGAGAGGTGCGGTTGCCGGCTACACTTTGAAGCGAGGCAACCATCTTAGTCCTCAGGAGTAGCAACATACCGAGCATACCATACATTCGAGCTCAGATAAAATTTCGGTCGTGTTTGTGAGTGTATGTAGATGTCTATGGGCTGCGACTATTTAACCACAGGTGGTTTCCATGCTCGTTTGCTACTCTTCTTTATAAAAAAATAGTAGCAGTGTATGTAAGGAAAGCAAAGCAGTCATTCTCCTTTATTCAAAAAGATACTCCTAAAGACTAAAATAATGATGATAAGCGTACGTACATACGATCTCAGGAATCTTCAGTCTATGCTAAGATAAGAGATTTCCATTAGTTGTAACAAATTAAAAACAGCCGATGGATTGCATACTAGTTTCCCATTCTTATTACATAAATAACAACTTGGTCTACCCTGGAGAGAAAGCGCTACTAAGATGACTATCCTAACTTACAATCAAGAAAAATCCTCACAAAATAATCCTTGGATAATTTTTCCTAACTTTTGATTAGTGATAGTTCTGATGGTCGATTATCACGGAGAGATAAGTGTGGCCTTAATTGCGAAAGATCGCCAGAGGTTGTTGCCCGCTAATACTACATTATTGGATTCCACGGAATTAGGACATCGCAAACACAATTCTTTTCGTTGATGAAATCAATGTTTGCAAAAAAGAGGAATTTGCGAGTTCTTTTTTATAAAATGAATGTAACAAACGAGCATGTTGTTCATTCAACGATTATTGGAACTATTGCCCATTGACATGTATAACAAACTACATACAAGACGTCCCCTTTGAAGTCAATCGCAGATGCGTTACTTATACTAAGAATTGAGATTTCCTTATTTGTAACAGAACCGGCAACCACACTTCTCTACGGAAACTCAAAATTTACTATATGCTGGACATGAATTTGCCGGTGATATCTTCCTTGTCGAACCGTACAAGTCCCGCCATCTTTCTAATAATTTAAGCACAATAAATGAAGGGAGATCCAACCAAGATGACTATGAAGTAGGTCCACAAAGATACATAAGATGCGTTCTATACTCATAGCCCCACACTCAAATTCCTTGAAACATGATTGCCATCGACACACACAAAGACAAATACGTGAACATCAGACACAGAAAATTAATTATTCAGATGTCTACCTATCCAGGAACCGAAACCCTCTGCATGTCAGACCATTGAGGTTAGCGCTGCGTCACTCGGGACACTGTTTTATGTTAGAAAAATAGAATACACGCATGCCGGTAATACGCACACAAAAACAAACATACATTACACCCGAAACTCAGTTTCACCGTGACTAAATGCCATACGACTTTTTCGAAATATCGGCAATCAAAAATCGTTAATCGGAAGTAAATAGTGAAATGTATAAATTCCGCGATAATATTAGTTTAAAGTCATAAAAAAACATTTATATAACTGAACCCGAAATATAACTGAAGATTTCGCTATATATTATTGACAGCTACTATTAAATTTCTTAAGCACCTCTTCAAAAATCATTTACAGCAAAGAACTATTTTAATAATTTTCATTCAAAGAGCACGAACTGAGAAGTTTTTTCTTTCTCTAGAAATTTTTACTCCAGCACTGTCACGGAAATAGGTCACGTCATTTGCAAAGAAATGCAAACATTCGCAGAGCCATGAACTCGGATTCTAATCTACGTTACATTCACACCAAGTGTGTTGCAGAAGAATATGATGTACTTCTAGAGAAAACAGCAAATAATAAGACATAACTCTTAACAATAAGAACGTTATCTGCTAATGAAAATAATAACAATTTTTGTATGAAAAGAGAAGCAAACGAGCATATAAACCATCTTTTCTGTACAGATTAGCCTAATGAAACGGTAGACGAGCGTCCTTATGGAAAGCAACCACCGTCGCCTGGACATTTACAATACTTAAGGAATCGCCTGCATCGCCGGTTTTGAAAGTGAGCTCTTTTTGCACCTTTCTTGAAGAGTCCCATGTCATATCGTTCCGAGAATACGTCTGGAGAAGGTCCACCCCTTATCTTGCACGTACGTATCGAAATGAACGCACAAACTGAACTGTGGAGGACCGCCACGAATCCAAATACAGCTTCAAAATTGTCCGATCATTTTCATCTTCAGTAGCACCAATATACGGCCTCCGAATCACTTTATTTCTCTTTGAAAACGGATGTGGTTTCTTTGAGCCACAGCGATCACTGCACTTCAGATCAAAACGCTCGTTGTTCCTCTTTTGTCATGTAAATAAATAAATCTATTATTTCTCTAAAAACGCTTAAAATGTCTGGAGACGTAATTGTAATTTATCTTTACTGAAAAAATTAGTGAACTTGTAAAAAGTAATTGGCATAACATGCAAATTTGTACTCCTGGGAGTTGCCGTCACGGTCAAAGAGCGTAAACGATTCTCGATGTAAATGAGACAAGACAGTTTTACAAAATTTATCTTTCATTTTAACATGAAAAAAGCAGCATATACGTCATCTGATGTTAAGTAATCGCTGCACTCCATGATCATCCACATACAATCTCAAACAAGACTGAAGTCCCTTTATCTTTTTTTTGACAGGCTTTTATTTAGTGTCAATGTTAATGAGATGTTAACACTCGATGTTAAATAGACTCTGCCGGGAAAACCTCCATATACAACTTCTGACAGGACTGAATTTCCAGCAGTGGTCGTACGTAGATGCGATACTAATCCTCACACTAATATGGTCGCATCGTTTCGAATTGTAATTAACAGCCTTTTCAACTTCTTCTTTCGTGTCGGCATGACTGATTATCAAAGGGGGGTACAGTTAGGGAGTTAATTGGAGAGGATTAGTACGGGGTGAGGGGAGTTAGAGGATAAGTGGGAGAAAGTCATGCCGTAGTGGAAGGATTGGTCAATCAGCATAGGTGGGCGAAGGCTGCTTGTCCAGGGTGCGCCGGGCGAACATGTAACGTCGCGCCACTCGAGGAGGTTTTTTTCACGCACCCCACCTTTTCAACTGAAACACAATTAGCTTCACGACAGATTATAATGACGGAATCACCACCTCACTCGAACTATAGTTCAACTTGTCAATATTTTGCACACAAACACTACAGAGTATAGATTTTTAGTCGAATACATGATGAATCCCTGGTTCCAATTCTAAATTGATGTTAAAATAACATAGTGGCCATAATTATATGCGTATTAGAATTATTTGCCACTTGGTTCATCGGAAAATGTATAGGAGTAGCTTTACATTTACATAGGACTATAGATTGTACTATAGATTTGTTTGAATTTTCATGTTCACCATCTACGAGCGTCGACTTAGCATCAGGAGGCTTGGAAACGCGTTTGCCATGCTCCTGATAAAAAAATCCTCGCATGGAAACGCAAGAATTGCGTCACTTTAGAAATGTATGTGGCGTTGGTACGCTCGAACCGTACAAATACTAGTACATAGAGTCAGAACGTCTGACATTGAACAATCTCAGTAATTACCCACATTGTCCAACCAACTTTAACATACATTAACAAACTACTCACACACTAAATTTGCTTAACAAGTTGTCAAACATAAAGCACTGCCACACATCATTCCATTTTCATTTCACTACGAGTCCGAGATTGGTGTAAATAATGCATCCTCAGGGATACCCAACTTGATTGTGTAATATAAGTTTACAGCATGAATGCGTCATCAGGTCAGTGATGCTCAACTATGTGCATCGCTTGACATCAGTACCCTCACATGTCTGGACATCAGACTACTTCAGATAACAAATACAAATAAAATGGTGGGAGAGAAAATTTTCGAGGTGGAAAACCTATACTTCGACCGGGGAGGTACTACTACCGCCCTCATAATCCACCGTAAAGTATTAATTGTGTTTTGGTTGAAGATGTGCGGTTGCCGACTACACTTTGATGCGATCCGAGCATCTTAGTCCTTAGGCGTAGCAACGTATCTACGTTCGAGCTCAGATAAGATTTTAGTCGTGTTTGGTGTATGTGGATGTCTATGAACTGCGACAACTTAACATCAGGTGGTTTGTACGCTCGTTTGCTACACTTCTCACATAAAAAACCTCAGCTACGAACCTATTTTATTTTTTTATGTGCGTGGGTGGCCGCTACTTATTTCACTCACAGAATGACAGCAAAGTTTCACCATGCTTCATAATACAAGTCTCTGAAGCATTTTATAAGTTGTCGCCCGAGCAGAAATGATTGACGAAATTTGTATCTAACTCGTGGACTACAGTCAGAACATCGCTTTATTCTATTGAATACTATGATCCGTCCATTTTCAGTGTACATCTATTTACCTGAAAAGTCTAAGTATGAAATGATCGTTTAAATTAATTGTACTCAAAATTTATTTAAACGATCCTGCTGCTTCTCCTGAGTAAGCTTAGTCCTCGAGAGAAGCAGCGCATGTGTGATCGACTTCAAGTAGGACTATTGTTCTTTATAAACTTAGTTACAGATGTCAATGGGCGGCAGTGACCACTTACTATTAGGTAGACTACATGTTCGTTTGCTACTTCCATTATAAAAAAAAGCCTCTCGCTATAAAACAACTCATAATTAATGTCACTGAAAGATAACAAACAATGCTATTTGTTTAATAAAGTCAACAATGGTCATTTTTAATTTAAACAATTCGAAGCTAAAAAGCTGCCAACTTTAAAAATAAATCGTAACTTCTGCTGGTAACTTTATTTACCAAGCTGGCAGGCAATAAACCTCGGCGCCCGCACGTCATTCCCGAATCCCGTTTCATTGCACCGGCAGTCCGAGATTGGTGTAAATAATTCAAAGTCATTCCCCTGGAACACCCAACTTGTATAGTCGTAAATACATCATCGTTCACCGCAACGGTCTTTTTACTCGTAAATGTAGACCAACGGAATATACATTTTACTATGTACCGAGTACTCACGATTAACGATTTGTGAATGTCGATATTTCAAACCAGTTGCACGGCTCGTGATCACGGCAATTGCGGTGGCAGCGGAAACTGTTAACAGACGCTAATGGTAGATTAATCGATCTACCCCACGTTTAGTTCGTTTTTCTTTTTTAGGTTCCATATCACGACACTGACTGTATCTTTACGCTGACCTCTGCTCTATTTGTGACTTAAATAAACAACGAAATATACATCGTAAACATTATTTTAAAACAAGAGCAAAGCAAAAACGCATCAACATCAACATCAGCCTATAACTGTCGAACTGCTGAGCATCGATCTTCTATCAAAACGAGAAGGATAAGGTTATAGTCCACCACGATGGATAAACACGAATTGGTAGACGTAGCAATGTTTGAAGAATTTTATGAAAAACTCTCAGGCCTGCAGGTTTTCTCACAAGAAATCAAGTCCTCCAGGTGTGCACTTTATCCTTGCTAGCCAAGCTTCTGGCCAGCGCCATCGAGAATGCAGATGTATGCTATAGCGAACCCGCGACTCTTATAAAAAGCGGACATGGAAGCATCATGGAGTTGTAAGGGGCAGGAGTCCGGCTTTACCCGCTTGCCCCCACGACTATGAGGTAGTCATGATTAAAAAAGTGTATAAAAAAGGATTTCCGCGATGTTTTCTTTTGCCGTTAAAACATAGTGTAACTCACATACGCACACAGCATCAAAAATTTGGAGCTACGTACAAGGGGCTGAAACCTCGGATCTCCCTTGTGAGAGGCCGGAATCTTCATGACGAGGCTATTGTAGATTTAACACTGTACACTATAAGGCTTACGTATGGCTATGATGATGTCCAAGTTGACAACAAAGCGTACAAACTCAACGTATTACGTCTTATCACGATATTAACTTTGGGTTATAACAAAAATATAACACAGCATTCGTAAATCCAATCCACTTAAACGCGCAAAGAAAGTAATAACATGCAAATGTTAAAAAAACAAATAAAAGACCGCAAAATAAAACAAACAGCGCAGCTTGATATTCATTTCACAAAACAAACTTGAGCTTCGCGAACTATTCCACAGTACAACTACACTGCACAATTAGACGTGCAATAGTATAGCAACATCAGCTAGATAAAGACGCAAGACATGGCTCATGACAGTCGTATAAATGGAAATTGTCGCTGTTTAAGTTCGTGAAGGGTCTTGTATTGCATACCCACTGATATCTAAATAAGAAGAGCTATATGTCGCATTTTATAATAAATACGAATGTCACCGCTTTCATAGAAACCATACATACAAGAGAAAGGAAGGAGCTAACACGCCATTATGCCCACTTATTGCTTAGCTATTTTCAACATACTTTGAAATTTAAATCACGTATTTACTCACGCTTTCCCTATTTTACCATGATTATAAAAGTGAAATGTTAGCTTCGAGGTCCTAATTCCTAACATGCACTTCCAATTTTTTGAAGTTTTGTGCATATAAAGAATATATTATCATTTACTTTGCGAGTGGAAAAACATATCGACGAAAACATACCTGAGAGTCTTCCATATGTTCTCAAAGGTATGTAGAATACATCAATCCACCACTTAGAAAGTGATTTATACTATTGCTGACCCCTCTCATTTCATGAAAAGAGCAACAATGAGTTGACAACGACAGTGGTCTAGTGCCTGTATTATTCTCATCTATTCTGCCTATCTATTCTAACATAAAAAAATACAAAAATCTATGAACAGTACCCAATTGTATTCGAGCTTCAATTGTTACTACACTGACGTACAAAGAGACAAAAGAACTATCTAATAAAAAGTGTCAGATTCAGTGCCTAAAAAAGAACTCATTCAGTTCAATGACTTTGTCATAAAGTATTCAGTTATCAGTTATAACTTATTGGCAATAAATATAACTTGTACAGTACTACAAATAAGAAGAAAGTATAAGAACAAAGTAAACGTTATTAAACAATAATAGGTCACTGAACTGCGGTAAGTAAATGTTCGGTTACACACACAGAGATATCCTTAGTCAGATGTAGCAAGACGGCTACGTAAGACATCAGATGTGACGTCGTCCTGGTTGATTAGAGTATTATTCCCTTTATCTATTTATTTTATTCTAACAAATATATTAAATTAGTTCTAACAATTTTTTTATTTTAGATTGTCGGCAGTTCAGAGTTTTTGTTTCATATTTTAATTCCTTGATTAAGTAAGTAAGTAAGATAAAAAGTAACAAAATTATGTATGACTTCCACTTCTCATTAAGTTAAAATTTTCTAACATATACCTATATATATATATATATATATATATATATAGACATCACATACAATCTTAAAACATGGCCG
>DWON01004056.1:0-16896 GCA_018251015.1 Phocides pigmalion okeechobee | reverse complement strand
TTAATGGTTGATTCGGATATGTGACCGACAAAATTTGATTTTTTACAATAAAAAGGATTTTGAATATTTTTGATTTGCGGCCCCTTTGTCTTAAAGTCGCGACATGTAACTTTAACAATGCAGTAACATGCGACAACAATACAGTAACGTGTGAAGTAACATGCGACACACGTAATTTCAATTTAAAAAATCATGAGCAGACAAACATCGGCAAAGAAGCTCTATTTTGATCCAATCGCGCGAGTTACGTGGGGTTGTTTACTGAGTTAATCCAATGTAATCTATTTTATTTACTTTTTATCACAAACTAGATAACGTTAATCGAACTCATCGGTTCATATCTTGTCGCTACTTTATATATATGAGTCGCATGTATGACAATTCAATTTGACTAGCACAATGTACATAACATAATTATATAAAATATGATATCTTCACCACGTTTCATATTTAAGAGGTATAATACCATAGGCAAACAAGAAACAAACGCGTCAAACTTATTAAACATTCCTTTTGCGTCGAAGTTAAAAACCACCTATACTTTGGAATCATCGCAATAGCGTTGGACATAAAAATATATTTTATTTGTTAATAGAAACAAATAGCTTTAATTTTTTTTTAATATAAAGTGTTTTTGTTTGCAGGTCAGAAAATGGCACTAGAAGTCCTGGGAACCCGTTAAATAGACATTCCTGGACACGCACCAGTCTTAGGCGAACTCCTCCCAGGTATTTAATTATAGAGTTTCATGTATATTATCACAATATTAAGACATAAATAAGACACAAACTCGTATATCTATGAAACGACATAAATTCCCAAGAATAGGTATAGGGTTATATATGATAATTCCCAGGCTAAGAAAATAATCAATAATCAATCTCAGTTGTATCTGAGTTTATTGCAGATGCCATGGTCGGCAGTGACCACTTACCACAAAGTGATTTGTACACTCGCCTGCCTCTTCATTTTTATAAAAAAAATCCAGGACAATTAAATTTAACAATACTATAAGTTTTGTCTATGAATTACAATATTTTAGACATTCTGTATTTATATATGTTACATTTTATGTTTTAAGAGTACCGGGAACGTTATTTAGGCATCGGGAATAAATATTTAGGGAAACAAAAGTTTACCATAAAAGTTGACGACACAAAATTTTTCAACATCAATAAAAAGCGTTATTGAGTTTTTAGGTATTTTTAATTATATTAAGGTTATTTTCACAAATAACCCAAATTTAATTAGCTCAGTTCATACTCAATTCACGTAAATTTATTCTAATATACTAAAAAATAAGTTATCTCCATGTACGTCATTCGAAGGCTATCCACGTCAAACACTCCATAACCAAATTAATAACTTAGGCCTAACACTTAACAATTTTATGACTTTTAAAATAGTTTTTTTTTCCGTTAGGTAACCCAATCTACGAGAATAAAATTGAGGATATATAAATGTACAGTTAACAAAAAATATACCGGCAGATATTTTTTGCATGAGAATCATCATTGTTTAATTTGCGGCGATATTCTGTATTCAACAACTTACATTGAAATACTACTTTAAATCCATTTATTAACAAGTGAATAATAACAATGGTTCTCACGGTTATACTTTTCATGTATGTACTTACGAGTATCAATAATATCATAATTATTATACTACATAATAACAGACCACCACAAAAATTTAGATTTTTTAATTATTTAACTGTACGTAAGAATAATTAAGAAAATGAACGTATCTGTTAAATTTAAATAACAAAGTTATAGAAGAATCGCATTTGGTAAATGTTCGAAGACATGGTACATGTTTCGAGGATTTAAATCATAAATAATATTTACATAAACTTAATACAAAAAAATTTAAAATCCTTGAAATATAATTTAAAGTGTGATGACGTTTGCCTTTACTTACTTCTATTTATAAAACTATTTTTAATCAAGAAAACATTAGATATAAGGTAACCTTATAAATATATAGGAAATAAAAAGTAAAACTATAAAACTATCTTAAATTCTATGTAAAAAAATATTTCAAGTAACAAGACTTGTCCTGTATACTTCTATCGCCGCAGCTCAGATTTTCTGAATTTAATTAAATAGATTTGTCTTTTGCTTTAATTACTTTTACGGTATCAAGTATTAGAGCAATACCTTATAATATGAAATACATATAAATACTGCTGTCAACTGATATATTAATATGTATAATACATCATTTATAAATAATCATTTCATTTCCTTTTCTTTTTATTTTACGTTTTTTATTTGTGTTATGTATTTTTGTACGTGTATTGTATTTATATTATTTATGATTTTTGTTTTGTTTTTTTTTTCTTATGTGTAAATGTTATCTTTCGTAGCCACCAAGAGACCCTGCCACACCGTCGATGGGGCTCCATGAGACAGTAAGCACCTTCACTTTCTTTTTTAACCGACTTCAAAAAAGTTCTCAATTTAAAAATAAAGTTTGTTACTTCTAAAGTCTGTCATTCATTAACTGAATTAGATTTTTTTTTATTTTATTAAAGAGGCTTGGGAGATGTCATATCCTTCCCAAACGGTGTAATATAAATTTGAAGAGAAAATACCACATCTAATTTTGTAATTGGAGTTAAATTTAAGTCACAATTGGGTAATGTATCTATAACTAATAAAAAAAACATATAATTAAAAAAATCTTTATCGTGGTAAAACAAGATATACAATTATTGGAGTTTTAAGTTATTTCAAATGGACTTTTTTGATGTCGGTTTTTTTGTTAACACTTTTATTTCTCCCTCCAACGTTCACTCGTATATATCGTTGTTTTTTTTTATTTATTTCCTATTTAATAATAATATATTTTATAATCATTTGAAGTTTATGATATATTCTACTCAACAAACGTTATATTTAAATTCATTAAAGTTTCGAATATACAGAAAAAATCATCGTGGATTTATAATAATATTTACGACCAGAATAGCAGACATGTACTATATGTATGTACTTATATGTAAAAGCCAATTTAACATATAATTTGTTAGATATCATTTACCTGTCTATGGTTTATTACCTGTAGGCATGGTTTGAATTTCATACATCCATTAATTCATTAGTCTTGCAAACCCCACTATAGGAAGATCCAATGACTTCTGAAACCATCGGTTTTCCGCTATTTTCTTTAAGTCCACCTAGAAGGGTCAGTGCTCGTTTGGACCCATTTTTATGTAATAAGAGTAACATAAGGGCGTGCACATGATCCTAAGTAGACGCTGCAACCCGTGGCCATCCACACACAGCTTCAAACAGGCCTGAATTCTTATATGACCTTTTACGTACATGCGTTGCTACTCCTAAGGTCAGGGAATGCAATGTTGTTCATATATAAATCGCTTTTTACTATTCACACTTACAAATAACAGTAGGTTATAGTGGTAGAGTAGCCACCAACATGTATGTAGCCACGTCAGTTTCTCATCAAGAAAGTGAACTGATGTTCCACCTGGCTGGCGACAGCTTGCTCAACTCACGTACCTAACATTGTGAGTGTTACTGACGAGATCCTGTGTAACATACCATGACGCTAGGTAATTTTTTGCTTTCTTTACTTTGACATATTGTTTATTATTATCGAAAAAAATGTAAGGAATCTGCTGTGATTCAACGTAGTTTAGTTTTAATTTGGGCCATAAAAAGCTATAATAAATTAATTTCTTAAATCTATCAGTAGAAATGATTGAAACTGTCAATTGGGAACGTTTTGCAATAAAAACACAGTAGTTTTTTTTTATTTTTTTGATAACGAGATTCCTTATTTTTGGCCTTTTTAATTAGGTGTTAGTTTATGTAGAAACTCTGTATATTTTCGGAAATAAAGCAACGTGTCACACTATAAATTCTTGTCAAATACGAATTGTTCGATCGTTTCCAAGATTAACGTACTGGCAGACGGACAAAAAATCTGATACTGGTATTTTGGTAACAATTTCGCGAGTATATTTGGCAACATGACAATTTTCACAAAAGCACATGATTCTTAACGATGGTCTTATAACGACGTATTTTTTGAGACATTGTATAACTCATACTTTTGTTCCGATTAAATTACGACCACATAACAAAAAAAATGGCGGTTGAAAATTGTGCAATTAATAAAATGGAACGCGCACCGCATCGTCTAATTCGTTTCCGCGTGCCGTTAATGAGAGTCTCTTTTTCATAATACTTTCCATTCAAATTTAAACCCGCTTGAGTAACTGTCATTAGATGATATATTATGGTGAAAAATATTTTTATGTAATGTAAGAAACGAACGGGCAATCTACTTGATGTTTAATGCTAGTGATGCAGCCAATGAAAACCAATGAAAGCATAAATTTTAAACAAGGTTCGAAATGTAGGACACATTTTTGCAGTACCAGAATTTGTACATTTTTTCTAAATGCCACATTTCACAAAGGTGGGAGAACTATAGTTCGAACGGGGAGGTACCACCGTCGCCCTCATAATCCGCCGTAAAAAATTACTTGTGTTTCGGTTGGAGAAGTGCGGTTGCTGACTATACTTTACTACAGCTACACTATACTTTACTACTACAGCGAGGCAACCATATTAGTCCTCAGGACTAGCAACGTATCTACGTTCGAGCTCAGATAGGATTTCGGACGTCTTTGTGGTTGTACGTGGTCTATAGGCTGCGACTACTTAACATCAGGTGGTTTGCGTGCTTGTTTGCTACTCTCCTCACATAAAAAAGGATGGTCCCACATAGAAAATGTACATATCATGCATTAATTAAACTCTTATCCAAATTAGTACCTATATTTGTCAGTTGAGTATCGCGCTCTACTAAAGCTATGGATAATGCATGTCACCCTAATATGGGTGTACAACAACTGTAAGAAGTGATGACTGTAATTTTTATTTAATTTTTAGCGCACATTATTGCTTATCTATGTAATTGTGTAATTGTAGTTCGTAAATGTCGTATGTACGTAATTTTAAAATCAACCAATTTACCACAACAACGCGTGCTCGAGTATTACCAGTTATTTGTTGACTGGTGTTATAAGGAGAATATGAGAAAATCGTTAACCTTAACACAAAGGGAAACTTTCCTAGGAATCATTTCTCTTTGTTAAGGAAAATAATTTATTATCAATATTTTGGGTCGCGCATTTTATAAAAATAAAATTTACCATTGCAGCAATATTATTGGACTTCATTTAAAAGTTAGATCTAACAAAAAACTATTTGTATGAGATAAAAATAAATTTGACAATTGAAACCACTTACTACCAGTGTAATTTTATTTTATAGAAAGAAAAACTTTTACAACAGAAGTAAGGTATGGATATTTTTATGTAAGAGTTATTATGATACTGTTTCTTTCAATTCAAAAATTCATATTATGAATATCAATCAATTTCATCAATATATATTATGCATGTTGCAAGCGTAAAATTTACAGTATGGCATTGGTACATGACAAATCGAGTGTACATTAAAAAATAGGTTTATCTGTAGCACTAAGCGGTAAAAAAGTTGTTACGACACAACATAAAAGCATGGTACCGTGTCGCGTTTCCTGTATTATTCATGACTAAGTACATGCTACTGGACAAATGTTACGTTTAAGCCATTTAATGAGACACATTTTACATGCGATGGGATGGTCCAGTGTTGCCTTACTATTTTTTTAAAATACCAACAGACAGTTATTTAAATTGGTTATTTATATTTTCTATATTATGACATAGTTAAGACTTAACAAATAACTAAAATGAACATAGAACAAATTAAACATGCAATGCAAAATATATTGAGAAATGGAAATCAGTCGAGAAGTTTCTCTTTACGATGGAGTATTTATTTAGAAAAAAATTAATACATGTTGATATCACATTTCTTTCTCGGATTCCGTGTTCCTAAGTCTAGTAATAAAAGTAACTAAACAAATATTTAACGATTTACGTCTTAATCAGTTATTTATTATAGTATGGTATTTTTAAAATATTATTATTTATGGCACATAACATAATTAGACATAAAATATGTTAAATCGCAAAATATTCAGAATAAATCAAAGTTTCTATTTTTTTTTAATGAAAACAAACACTTTTGTGTATACTCTTTTGTATATTTTTGCCACAGAACCACAGACAAAAAGTGTAACTTAACTTCTTAAGCCGTGACTCATTTTTCAACGTAAACTCTGTTTTTGTTTCGACACCTTGGACAACAATTTACTAAATTGCTACTTGCTAGTGCAAATTATGTGTAAGAATAGCGTGGGACGTATTTATTTGCTTCCCAAACAGAAGTGGACAAGGTTTGTAAATGCGATGCGTCACAATTCGAGGATCGTGCGGTAATAGTTTACACACACTGTTTACAGAATATAAAATATTTGTCATGTAACAAGCTCCAAAAACATCCGTGCTCGATTTATCATTTTTTATGCACGAAGTTTAGGTCGTTGTAAATATTGGAATATTCAGCAACACAAGGCTGAAATAATTATGTTTTTAGTGTCTTTGTCAAATATCAGTATGATACCTACATTCCCATGTATTATAATATTCTATATAGATGAATATTTTATTCCGTTTATTATAAATGTTGAATAAATATGGTCCAATTGTGGTTCTTTATATTCTTCAACATCTATTAATTTGAAAATAAAAATGGTAACAATAAATAAAACCTTATAATTTTTTGTCGTCAGTTTTATATATATCTAAATCAATATTAAAGTCAAACAGTCGTAACTACTAAAATCTTACAGACTCAGATTTTTAAACGTATGTACACGTTTACGCTGATGTCTTTACCGTAATTTTAAAGTTTTTACTACGGTTTGTACACGAGCTTCCGTTACTAATTGGCAATTACGTAATTGTTATTTTTCGTAATTTTATAGGTAGCTTAAGTTCTAGAACAACACATACGGATTTACTTATGGAGAACAATCGTAATCGTAATTGCGTTACGATTATTAATTACGTTACGTTACGTTAATTAGTTTGTAATTTTAATTCAGTCCTAATTTTTAAATTGAAAATTCCCTATATAATAAAACCTACGTAAAGGTACATCATATGATTATCCATCGATTTCTAACCAACATTCCATACGAAAGAGAATATACGATGAGAGAAGTAGTAAAATGCAGATTTTTTTCTTCTGTGCATGCAATCGTCCATAGGCGAATCTTCATTAAATTAATACATTTTCAGCTAGACAGCCAGAGGAGACACCTAACAATGTAAAGCATTACATTATGCATCGGAACCGCAGTCGTATTGATTTACAAATATAATTTTTTAATAATACCTGCCTCGTACGCAAGAATAACTGCGGTCGTAACAGTGTGCGCGTGCATTCGCTGCGAAATAATTTAATAACGGCTCGCGTTTCGTTGCAAGCCATCGTGGATAATTCATGGTTAGCGGTGACGGTGAGGCACCGCTGGCCGACCGACCACTGTCCACCGTCCACTGTCCGTTGTTGATGCGTCAGTTCCTCGCGCGGCGGCAACTCGTGCGTTCCGGCGTCCGCACGCATTCCGAATTAACAAATAATAAAAATATATTCACCGCACTGGTGTATTCAAAAGCCTTCTTTTATCTTCAGTGGCGTGTCAGTTTAGTGTTTATTAATTATGAATGTGATTTAACAAAGCAATTGCGTGTGTTAAAGGCGATCGCGTATAATTAGTAGATTCAATCAGGATATTTGATTTGTATTGTAAAGCTGGAGCGGAACGGTATTCACATGCATTACAGAAAGCGGCCCTACAGGTTCGAAATGTTTATCATAGATGAACTATCATATTCATTGCACATTATAATAAATTATTATTTCCCTAATCTACCCGCCTTATAAAAATTTAGCGAGAGTTTGTCTCGCTAAACATGAATACACTTGTAGAATTCTATTTGAATGTAGAAATAACATCCTGTGTTAAAATGACGTTTTTTAAATGTATAATCAAAGGTTATATTCAAGGATTACCATTTATGTTAAGAGACTAATTGAAAGAAATGTTTTAAATACTTTACATATTATGATATATATAATTTAAAAAGTGTTCACTGTTAACATTCACCTGCAGTGCCATATATATTTTTTACAAATAGCAAATAAGTAAACAGGCCACCTTATATTCATTAGTCAATGGAGTCCATGTACCTCCACATACAACCTATAACAGGGCTAAAGTCTTGTCTGAGCTCGTATGTAGACGCGTCACGATGAGAACCGAGATTGTTTTGTCGCTAATCTTGGATTAAAACAATCACAAAACGATAACCTACTTCCTTTTTGTGTGCCATCAAAATAATTTGCATATAAACACTTGTTTTTACTTTTAACCAGTTGAAACAAAAACTTGTGTCCCCTAAACAGTCCGCTAACCTTATTATTCGCTCTGATAACTTTATATGAATTAAACTATCATCTATGTAAATAAACAGAAGTGTTTGTCTGTTCGTTCTCAGCACTTTCCATATCTAATGTTAATAATTGTCATTTTTCCTTTTTGCTTTTTCTGACGATTTTTTTCAGGAATTTACCTTTATGCATATTCTCAATTTCCCATTGAATAATTTTATAGAAAATCCTTTTAAATTACATGATTTAAAATTTCAAATATTATAACAGTTGTAAAATATCCTTCTTCAATATTTAAAAATCCAATGTATTCACAAATAGGGTAAACAAATTAAGTTTACCTAGTTTATAGAAATATTGTTTTATATTCAGAACTACATCAGGTAAGCATATTTAGTAATTATATTTTTATTAATACAATTATAAATAAACAAAGAGAATAAGAAAACGTTATAAATACATTTTTAATGTAAAAAAATTAATTACGAAAAGATTTTGCGATCTTATTGACGTAAATATAATTACGTTTTTAGTACACCTATTCATATCTTGCTTATCGTGCTAAGAACTTATAAAACTAATTCGTTATGTTATGTATGACGTGTTAACAGCGTAATGCATTGCGAACCTACAACACGTATTGTAATTAAAATGTCTATTAAGTCCGCGGGTTATTTCATTGTACGTTGTCAAAACAGAACAACAATGACTACGCTGAGCATTTATAAGCAAGGCTACGAATGCTTTTGCAATTCACGGGACAGTTTAGGCTGTAAGTGTCTTCGTCACGAAAACAAAATTGTTTTTTTATGTCACGAGTTAAGTAAAGTGAAGTTGATTTGGCTCATGGACATCCATAACCTTAAAACCTCAAAGACTAAAATCTCAGCTTGTATATAGATCCGTTGCTACTCGTGAGAACTATGATAGTCGCCTCGTTTCTAAGTGTAGCCGGCAACCGCGTCTCTCTAATCGAAACAGATGTAGCTTCACGATAGATTAGGATATTGGCTGTAGTAATTTCCCGGTTGAGCTATAGGTTTACCACCTATCAAGACAAAAATGTTTTATAAGCAAAAAAGCATGATGTCCATCTGATGGTATAGTTCCCGCTCCTGTACATTTGGCCCGCTATAGATACTTTAAGCAAAGGAATCTATCATTGAATGTCAACACTACATTTTTTTTATTCACCCAAAGGCAAGGTAATGTTTCCACTTAGTTTATTCACAAAATGCATGCACATTTGTTACTTTCTTACCAAAAATAAAAATGGTTAGGCTATAAGTACCGGAATCTTAGATTTTTATTAATGAATATATTATCCCGATATGAATTACTTCACAGTGTACATACTAATTTCATCATTCATAGCATTCCATTGTATCGTGTGATGTGCTAAAACAGTTTATAAACGCGCCAAGACAAGGCAATGATCGCAGATTATTCAGCCGGCCATTATTGTTCACTTTTCATAATCTTGATGCTGTAAAGTCGATATTAATCTTTAAATTTAATGGTCTCCGCTTTAATCTACACTTTCTTCTCACAAGAACTCGCATTGTGAGGGGAAACGATAGCTGGCACGCGGAAAACAAAGATAATTCGAGTAATTTAACAATTCTACTACTTTAGGTATGTAGCGTTCGTCTGTTTGAACCCCACGTTACGAACTACGTAATGTTACATACATAATACATTTTACACTAGCGTTCATCCGCTTAAACGCCTGTAATTTGCTGTATATACGTATACATAATTCCAAAAAATATTGCTTAAAAAGCAATTATTTTAAGCATAATTATTTTTAATAATTACATAATTTCTATGTTATGGAGTGATAATACATAAACTCGATATACTGCCTATAATGAGACCTCAACACTGGCACAGTAAAAAATTGAAATAGATTAAATTATAGATTTTCGCGCTAAATTAATAACAATCAAATAAATAAACGGTCGATGTTTCACTATTATATTAGAGTAAAGTTTTTTTTGCAACAATCAGGGATATACGAAGAGCAAATTTTATATATCTATCAACCGCAAACAATCCTTAGAAAAATGTGGTTGTTGGTCGACTTATGCAGGAGGCCACAAAAACAGTAAAATTAGTCCTCAATAGCAATAAATCGACTTCAGATGACACTTCTTTACTATACTGATTATACGTAAGTATTCATCCGACCACGTAATGTCAACTAGTATGAACGCTCCTTCTAGCATGAAAGAGGATAAAATTTCTCATTCATTACACAGTTTTATAAAAAGACTAGCTGTGTCCGTAACTTCGTCAGCGTTTATTTTACATAATTCTAAAATCGTGAAACAACCTACGTATTCATGCATCCAGTGATTACCTATATAATTTTTCGCCCAGTTTAGAAAAAAACTTAACTTTTTATGCACTACAACCTTCCTCAGGAATTACTACCTTTTGTTGAAAACCGTGAGAAAAGGCGTTGAGTACTTTTTCATTTTATCACGAACAGACAGACAGACAGACGCGATAGGGGACTTTTTTTAATAATATTTATAGATATAAAGTGATAGCAAATAAAAGATTAACCAAATCTAAACCGCTATAAACTCTTCCGGTATGTAACTAGTTTATCGGGCGAAAATAAACTACTTCAATAAGCATGTTCATACCACGAATGTTGTGTAATGCGTACACAATTTAGACAATTTACTCATTATCGTGAAATGACTGGTTACTTTGAAAGTAACTTTAATATAATGACCAAGTTGTGTAGGTGTATCTGTTACCGGCAATTTGTATGATATATAGCTACTTTAAAACAAAAGGGCTACAAATCAAAAATATTCAAAATCCTTTTTATTGTAAAAATTCAAATTTTGTCGGTCACGTATCCGAATCAACCATTAAAAGCAGAATAAAAATATCTTTCTAACAGTGTATTTATCAGTTTTAAAATTACAGAACAATTATACAAGAACTGATTTTGAAAACGTTAAATGGCTCTCCTGTAAAATTCGGTCTATTCGCGTTGTGTCCCTTTTGTTTTGAAGTAGCGATATGTGCGATGTAGATATAGTTTTATTGAATTGGTAATGAGGTGACGTCAATGTTTTTTTTCACCTCAACACAGATTTAAGTGAACACTTCTTCCTTATTGATTTTGAATTCATTTCCATTTAGTGATTAATTTTCGTAGTCCGTCCATTTATAAGTCACAGTCTAAAATTAGGATACTGGTATTGATATAAAACATATATAATACTAGCTGTGCCCGCGACTTCGTCCGCGTGTATTTTATACATTTTCACAATACGAAACAACCTACGCATACATGCATCCAGTCATTATTTAATTTCTCGCCCATTTTACAAAAAAAAGAACAACTTATTATGCAGCAAAACCTTTCTCAGGAATAAATCTACCTGTTGTAGAAAACTGAAAAAAATCGTCCAGTACTTTTTGAGTTTATCGCGAACAGACAGATAAATGTGACGGGGGACTTTGTATTATAATATTTATAGATAAAAACACGGTTTTCATGGTCTACGATATTAGATATTCGCAACAATTATCCATTGTCTAGACAAAATATTCCTCGAGACGCAAAACAAATGGAGACGGGCAGTCGTGTCGTGATATTAATAGAACTGCCTTCCAAAAGATTTCTGGGGGCTAACTAATTATATATCAAGGATTTAAATGTACACTGCGATCCATGTATAGCTCCATTGCATATATTAGTAATAACTATCTCCCTTTGGGTTTTAATTTTAAAAGTTTTGCTTTTGTAGTTACATTGGGGACCTCCACGCACGCCCAGATACACAAGCATGCACGCACCCAAACAGACGCAAAACATACAAACAGAAAGATAAGAAATGAAACCCACCATTCCCTGAATAAACATATACGTTATATAATGTGACAAAAATTTGGCAATGACCCATTTTAAAGCAAAACATTAGGTTAAAGTCATCAATGTTTATTTGCGCATATTTCTGGTAATGGATTTGTGAAAAATAATATCGTTAGAATTTAAACAAATGTTTACACGTGCACCCAATAGATATAAGCCATTTAAATATAATGAAACTAATTTTCGACTAATAATAATGTAACTAGAAGATCTCGAAAAGTAATGGCCTCTTAAAAGATAAGCCTAAGCTGTTTAATAAAAGCGTTTTTGTATGTTAACTCACGTCTTAATATATTACTATAATTAGTGAGTATAGTGTACTATAAAAAACGATTGACACGAATTACCTCGCGTGATTTGGATGCGCAAAAAACATAACACATTCAACATATGGAAATTTATAACACGTGACTGCCAGTTCATTTACATGATGCGATCGTTAATCCTTAGAAGTAGCCACCCATCTTTAGGTGGGACTCTTGCTTCATATGGAATTGGTTATATAAGTCCATGACAGTCAATGACTCCTGACCATTAGATTTCGGACCATTAAGATTTGAAAACTTCTCATAAAAATGCTAGTATCACATACAACATATATCATAAAAATGTAACATATATTCAGTAGTAGAGCAATTGTTCTACCAAGTAGATACCACTTCCCAATTCATCGTGGAGCAACTCTTGTGTTCCGGTTTGTAAGGTTAAGTAGACGGCTATACGTGAAGAAACAAAGGCACTATCTTAATCCTCAGGAATAACAACGCGACGTATGACCTAAGATTAGACTTTCAGTCTTGTTTGAGGTAGTGTGTGGATATCCATGAACCGCCGCACCTACTTAATATCAGGTGGCCTGTATGCTCGTTTAATATTCTCCTGACATAAAAAGTGTATTTTAAAATGATACAGACCTATTTCGTAATATTTTTTTTATTATAACATGTAGGTAGAAGTTTAAGACTTCGCAAACGTAGCAAATGAAATCTAAGTAGTATGAACTTTCCTAAAATTTCCTCAAAAAAATGTTTTTCATTTTACAAAATCTCGATTTTTTAGTAAGTTTTTACTTCTAAAATTATGATATATTTATTGATTTGTGTATCGTGTCATATTGTAATGCGTTTTAACAGCTCACTTGTATGGGCGGCTGGGAGGAAACATAGTAGCGTGGTACAAAGGTTACTGGCAGCGGGCGCTAGGCCCAACTCATGTGACAAGTACGCTACTTCGGCCCTAACGTGGGCGGCGAGGGCCGGCGACACCGCCTCCTGTGCCGCGCTGTTGCGTGCCGGCGCCGACCCAAACACTGCTGGCATGTACTGCTGGACGCCATTGCTGCAGGCCGCTCAAGGTTTGCTTGCCCCCATATACTGGTGACATTTTGTACAAAACACATATTAACAAGGTTATTATTATGTCTCATTTCATTAGTGTGTAGAAAACAATGTTTATTGAATGTTCAAAAATTATGAAATTTGTCTTCTAAGGCATCACCGCTACATTCATTTCTGCCTTAAAGCATTTTGCTATGGTCTGATCCGAGGAGTGTCTTACATTTGCAGGCTATCCAACTTAGTTTTTCCCTTTTACCCATTAATTATCAAACTCACAACTCAGTAGGTGACTATGGAATATAGATATTACTTTTGAAAAACATCATCATTTCCATCACCATTATTTTTTTTAACATTAGTTTTTTCTTGTGTTGTTGTAGGTATGTCGTTTTATTTCTGTTTATATATATATGTATGTGGTGTGTATGTGTGTGTGTGTGTGTATTTACTTGTTACTGCTCTAAGTTATCCGTTACAGTGCCGTGGCAAAGTATAAAGTAATTTTGGTTTTATACAGGAAATATAGCTAATCATATGTTACACACATTAACATAGTGTTAATCAAAATAAGTTTTTATATTTCGTTATTTTTACCAACGTTATCCTCATTTTTTGATCAAACCTACAGATTAATTTATCACGGTGGAATCAATCTTATAATTTTGTATTGATTTTCCTTTCCTACTCTTAAATCATCCATCAGATGATATATAGCGCGCATGACTTGACAAGTAAAGTTTGATTTGCTCTTGTATTATTGACAGATAATATTTAACTGTGTTCAATTGATCTGACTGAATGTTTTATCACTAAAAATCCACAAGATTTTCCTTATTATACACAATGTGATTTTGATATAACTGGTTTGCAATAGCAGCAAAACTATAATCGGTACTACTCTACTGTAAAGCAAATATAATGTATGTTATAAGAAAACAACTAATTTTTGTTGATAATCACATATTAAATGAGATCTTTGCACAAAAATCACCCACAAAAAACACTGAATGTGTTATTAATATTACGTCTTAATGTTATATTTTTATTTTATAATTAATGTTTAATTTACATTTTATTTCACATTGGAATTATTGTATTATTTTGTAAGTAAAGTCTGAATAAGATTTCCATTGATGGAGTATTTCAGCCCCTACCATGTCATTAAGCGCTATCTGTGATTAATCATGTAATTTCCCCATGATCCCATAAATTTTTCCATTTACACTTTCCTAGATATTAATTTTTCCTCATTTCATCATATGATATAGAAATTATAATTCGCTTAGACCTCGGTTGTTCTACGGGATTAACGTTTTATGGAAGACGTTTTTACGTTGATAGATTAATGTTTGTTAAGTAGTTTTTGCAACCCATCAACATCTACATACAACCCTAAACAGAATCAAAGTCTTATCTATTGACGACGTAGACGCCTTGCTACTTTAGAGGATGGAAGGTGTCGTTGCCGGTTCATTTGTCATCATCATCTCTTCATCTTAGTCTTCAGAAGTGATAATGCACATGTAATCGATTTCTGATGAGACTATTGTTCTTTATGGACTGACTGTAACTAGTATCACTCCATAGTGCCCATTTACTCTAAGGTGGGTTGTAATTCCTTTTGCTACATTAATTTATTAAAGTTATTATAATTAATTTATTGATTGATTTTAAACTATTATCGTCGCGGATTTTATAAATTTTAATATATACCTGGTCCTAACGTTAAAAGATTTTTGATAGCCGATATTTCAAACCAGTTGCATGGCTCGTCATCACGGCTAAACTCCGTGAGTTACTATAATTATAAATAAAATATGTATATATTTATACTAACTTTGTAAATAAACCTTATAAATTAATCCATTAATAAGTTTACTATGGATTTATTTCGCCATTAAGATATAAGCGCTTTGAAGGGACGTCATACTGGTTTATTTCAGTCCGTTTGTTATCGGTTATTCATTTAATACATTGTTGGACATGACAATGATTATGAGTTACATATCTAATGAGAATCGTTACATAATAGAGGAACGATGAATACATAATCAATCTTGTCAATAGGCAAATTAATGCGTTAAGCATTTAGTCATACCGTTTCGAAGCATTGTTAAGTGTTACATTATAAGAGGTTTTCGCCAAAAAAATAGGTAATGTAATTATATATGTATTTTCTGGCATAACAATTGTTAACTAGATGTCTCGCCAGTCGAACTATAGTTCTTTTTTTATTTGTGATGATAAAGAAACCACCATTCAGGTCACCTGATGTTGTAGCAGTCTTTGCAGTCCATAGACATCCACATGCAACCGTAAACAGATCTGAAATCGCATGTAAGCGTTGGTACTCCTGAATACTAAGATGGTCGCCTCGCTTATAAGTGTATCTGGTAACCTCTCCAAGATACAGAAGTTGGTTTACGTCAGATTACGAGGTTTATTAAGGATTAAATAGAAGTCTATCTAATTAATACGCTGTGATTGTTACTATGAGTTCTTAAGTTCTATTACTAATTAGTACTCACCAGATCCACGAAAGATGAGACCTCCGTTCATTATGTCATGTAATGGGTACTCACGATTGACGCTTTTTAATTGTCAATCGTGATCGTGGTAGCTCTTGGTCAAGGCGAAAACTTTAGTTAATTGTAACTTTGGTAACCGTCATATATCATAATATATAAATTCCCCGATGATGTTAGATTAAAATTGAGACCTTCCTTCATTTGCAGCGAATTTTCCTTAAAATATAACATGTTTCAGAGTTAAATATAAATATTTCCTACAGGAAACCACTACGAAATAGTGCAGATGTTACTGGAACACAAGCCAAACGTGAACGCATTGGACAAGGACGGCTACACCGCGCTGGCGATCGCCTGCAAAGAAGGGTACTACGAAATCGCGCTCGCCCTCATCAACTCAGGAGCGTATATTAATGTACAGGTAATATATTTTGAACAGTAAAATAACATATCGTAAGGCAATCTGCATATCTGAATGTTCTCCATAAATTCTCAAAGGTGTGTAACGTGTTCCAATCCACACTTGGTGTAAAGTATTCTCATTCTGAGAGGAAGCCTGGTCAGGCTTATTACTGCTCAACCTTTGGGGTCCCAAAGGTTGAGCAGTAATAAGTTCACGAAAGGTATATCTATGTACTTGGTGGAAGAACTATAGTTCGACCGGGAAGGCACCACCGCCGCCCTCATAATCCGCCGTAAAGCATTACTTGTGTTTCGGTTGGAGAGGTGCAGTTGCCGGCTAC